>WETZ01000108.1:0-20072 GCA_011034095.1 Fusarium cf. aywerte | reverse complement strand
CCCCCCCCCCCCCCCCCGAGCCCGAAGGGATTCTTAGAATGACCTCAGTCAGCCACTCGATAAATGCACAGATGCACGCCGCCATAGGATAGAATCCGGGAACCAAGCTTCGCAAATAGAGGCGAGCGGCTACGATGTAAGGTAACATGATGTAGTAGTGAAGCGGCGTTGGAAGAAGGTGGCTACTGGTCTCTAGAGGCATATCTGTGTATTGTGCTTCTATATGGTCGATAGCCGATTCGGGGCATCAATGCAGCTATTCAGCGAAACACAGTCGGACTCCTTCTTCTTCAACGACTCGAAGCCGGCAATCTCAGACATGAGGCACATGACTCTGTCGTCGCATCCCGTCAGCTCGCGCAGCCCCATACGCGGACCTCTCAACGAATGATATGCCTCAAAGTACCTTGTGGTCATCGTGGGTGGTGCACCTCTCACTGCCCCGCTGAGGATATCCACGTAGCAGAAGGCCGCGGTGCGAAAGGGAACTTGGAATACGCCTGGGACGGATTCATGCTCAGCTATAACATGTTGCGAGCGTTGCACAGCATCAATGGCAATTTCGGAGTGCTTACTCCACGGGATGTCAAGGACAATGTCGTTGTATGTGTCGACGATAGACCACAGCCCAGAGACTGACGATGCTCAAGATTGCTCCTGCTAGCGCCTTGTGGCTCTCGTTCTTTTCTATCGCCTTGCAAAGAGCTCGCGTGACAACGCAGCGATGCTGAAGGATTTCTTCATCCAGCCACGACTCGAGGCCTTTTGTGAATGATGATATGCGACGTTGCGCAGCAGCACTGAGACAGGCGTGCCGATATGCTGTTGTGGAGTTGACCGCCGACAGATCCTGAGCAAAGCTTATCCAGCCCTTCTGGTCGAGCCTGAGAGCCGGAAAGAGGAGTGGCTGGATATGCTCATAGAAGTAACCCTTGAGGTAGTCTTCTCTAACTTCCAGGACTTGTCGGGACGTTGATGTGTCGAAAGCACGATCAGTTGGGCTGATGGCTGGAGACAATTTGGTGGGCGGGTCCGCGTCGCGCTGTAACGCAAGCTCCCAAACAAACTGCTGCTTGTGTGAAAGTCTAAGGGCGGGGTTCTCGGGGTA
The DNA here is from genome assembly GCA_011034095.1 of Fusarium cf. aywerte. Classification (NCBI taxonomy): domain Eukaryota; kingdom Fungi; phylum Ascomycota; class Sordariomycetes; order Hypocreales; family Nectriaceae; genus Fusarium; species Fusarium cf. aywerte. Next base: position 18,964 of record WETZ01000108.1, on the reverse strand, counting down.
CATAGTTCTACTTCAGCAGAAGACCTGTCGGTCAGAATTTGGCGGCGCTGTGACCCCATAATTCGTTCTTGGCTGAGCGAGTGAGGTACACAGAAGTAGCGCTTCCGCCTAAATTGATTGCTGACAGTGGCAGCTGTTCCTGGACTCCGTCAGGCTTGTAGGCTACAGTAGCATAAGTTATTCACTAGGTTTTATTCGCTAAATATCAAGGGAAACTCTCAGGTACTGAAAGGTACTTCCTGAGCAGGTTTAAGGCCTAGTTTTAGCCGTAAAACTCCACAGAACTAATCGTTCTTCTTGTCCGCAGAAGTACTCTAAGATACCGCGCGTCGGATCGCTAACCCTAGAACGCAACAGGCACCAGTGTTAATTGCTCTAGACCTTGCAAATTTAGTGCGCTCGCACATCTTGTTGTCAGCTGCTAATAGAACTGATCAAAGACTGAGCCCAGGGCAAGTTTACAACATTAAGCACCTGAAACTCCTTATGCGATAATTTTGCCTGCACAAGAGAAAAGGGCACACCTGTTGTCATAGTCATACGTGTAAATTGCGAACACTCTCGTACATAAACTGCTCGTCCAAACCTGGCGAAGTCCATTGTCAGCTCTTCTCCACATCCCCAAATCATTTCAGGCAGAAGCAATACTTCTGTGTACCTCGCTCGCTCAGCCAAGAATGAGTTATGGGGCCACAACGTAGCCAAATTCTGACCGAAGGGTCTGCTCTTGATGTAGAACTATGTACCTTCCGACACCCCCACCCTAAACTTCCACAAGCAGCAGGTTGTTTCGGAGCTGTCTTGAGGAAGACGATCAGACTAGCCAGAGTCCAGTTATCTCTTTACCCGTCCGTATCGACCGTGAGTAACCCAAACTTCATAGATATCTCCTCAGCGTGATAAACACAAGGGTAGCAAATTAGTGTGATGCATGTATTTTTGTTTCGTTGTGCCTTCTTGTTTGGTTTTTTTTTTTTTTTTTTTTTTTTTTTTTTTTTTTTTTTNTTCTTGTTTGGTTTTTTTTTTTTTTTTTTTTTTTTAGGGCCCTTTAGGCTGTGGCGTACCAGGCCTGATAAGGCCCATGCCAGCAAAAGAGATTATTCACAGTACATGGACTGAGAAACATACAAAGTAATGTTTCAGAAGGGAATTCAAGCCAATGGCATGAATAGGAAATCAACTTATAGATGCCATGCAGGGTGATGTATCCAAATACATTCCAAGCTTGCATGATTTTGTTTTTATTTCCCATACTACTTGATCAAGAACACCTCGATATTGCTGGCTTCCCTGGCCGTGAATATAGTCAGGTATGATGAGGTAAGCTCCAGACCAACGCTGGGACTAACATTCTAAAGCTGCTTTATGCTTTTGATATCGACTCCGTCGCCACTGTATCCTCTGCCTGCAACCTAGACTTCTTATTGAGCGAGTCAGAGTTCGTGAAAAACTTGATTCCTGCCTCGTTTATCAAGCATGCGACAGTAAATGGGGAGCGCACCATAACAGAAGAAGGGCGTTGTGTCACGATGTTATAGTCTTCTGAGTTTCCTGTCGATGATACTGGAAGAAGGAATTCTGGGAGGAAGGAAACAGAAAGACAGAGGATTTAGTCTCTGTTGGCAGCCTTGAATTGGGGCATGGTTATCACCATAAACTTTGATGGCCTCACAGGCGAAAAGTCTACTTATAATAGTTATAAATTTTCGAACTCATGACGCTGATAATGCTAGAATTAAATTCCAAAACTCATGCATAGCTTCGTCTGTTATGACCTCCTCACTTTGTACCTTCCTGCTTAAGAAACTCTCGGGCTCGGTTCGTGGGAGTTTCGACAATCGATATAACCTAGGTGGTATCTTCCCAAGTTTAAGTTTACCTTTTCCCAACATAGCCACAGTTCTAACATAGTAAAGTTTCATCAACGTTTAAGCAGGCGTATCCCGCCAATATCGATGTCACCTTTTCACCCAGATACGACTGAACCGACTTGCTCACTATCAAGAGACACGACAGCCCATGTCGCTTGGCCTCGTCTGCTGGCATAAACCTGGCACAGATTAGTATATCCCTTGGAAGCTCCAGCCGTTACACACAGAACCCTCCCATATGACCTACTGTTCTATTCGCAAGTAAAGGAACGAATATAGGGTGGTATGTACAGTAACGTACATGCTCAGCAGGAATTCTACTGTGCGGACGATTTTGGTAAACCGAGTGTAGGTTCGCCTAGCCTTTAGCTCGTCTCTTACTCAACTACTATTGGTACCAAGGCAAATATCGCATCCTCTTTAGGCACCCTCTCTCCATGATTATCTCAATTATCCGGTTTTCACCCTAATAGACGTACTGGCGTGGGGCTTCTGGGATATAATTAGATGCTGCCTCGGTTCTATAATACTGGACTTGATCCTCGCAAAACTTGAGGGCGATTTCTTCACGCACCAAATCTCTTTTCTATGGATACACTGCCGCTACAGATCTATCAGATGATAATAGATCAAATGCCTCTCAAAGATGTATCGAGCCTCGTACGATGTAGCAAGCTCCATCACGAAATGGCTAAGCCGGTGCTTTATCGCGTTTTATACCTCCATCTTGACAACGGAAGTTTGCAGCCCCAGACTCAGCTATTGATAAGAACCCTGCTACGTAGCCCAGACCTCGGAAGGTTTGTGAGGCTTATTAGTCTCCAGAATAGCCAGCAGAGGATACCGTCAACAGGACTATCTCAGCTTTTAGGTACTTTGCTGGAACCTATGGGCTTGTCCCGGGAAAGCATTACGGCCTTTTCCACCACCTTCTCTTGTGTTCCTCTTGGGAATTTCTTCCCCAGCCTTACTTCGTTAACCTACACAGGGCTTATGTCGGTCATGCAGCACCAATGGCTTCGCTGGCATCTTTCGAATTGTAAAAGCATATCGCGCCTGCATTTATGCTTTCCCAAAGAAAGAGAAAGTTTTGAAACAAACCTCCTGGAGTCTATAGAACTCAATGGCTTGACTGAGCTTTGTCTTGAGAACTGCTCATTGAGGTCCGTCATCCCGCAAAGATCGTGGAGACTCAGATTTCTTGACCTCAGGTGTTGCTCAAGAACTGAGGGCTTTATTGGGCGACTGATATCGGACGAACACCTACGATACGTTCGAGTACTACGTCTTTCTGGAAGATTGTCCCGCGAGACCTTTTTGTATTTACTCGACTCTCTGAACGTGAATAGCTATATAGAGGAATTATGCCTGCGACTGGACAGCTTACTTGACTTGGCCGGACAGGGTCATCATGGCAGAGCGCTCGCTCCCGCTAAGCTTAAGCTTTCCTTCCAGAATTTGCGGATGAGGGTTATAGATCATCTTAGTACTCATGCGTCAACATTGCGACGTGTCATAATAGACATCCGACAAGACATAAATCTTTGCAGCCCTTCTTTGTCCTTCAACTTGCAGGAAGTCTCGAGTCTTGTAAGATTCTGTCCCTCTTTGACTTTTTTAGGCTTACCCATCGATTTCCTTGGGTCATGTCCAGACAGAACAGCGCATCTCTACGATGCAGCCGAACTTCAAGTCTTTCATATTAGAGGAGACTCCGGGGCAACTGGCGATTTACCTATGGATACTAATATATTCACTGACCTACTGGGGAGAAAGCCGGGTTTAGAGATCTTCATCGGTCACGGCAAAATGCTGAAGCGTGTCCGTCTGCGATCATCAGGAAGTCTATGTTTTGAAAGTGTGAAGAAATTTCAAAGATTATCATACTGCCTGAACTACTGACGGTAGAACACTCCATACAACGAACGTTAGGAGAGGTTGATACCGTCTCGGCAGTCCGTCAGTACCGCCAGTACCGCCAGGTTAGGCCTTGCACAGTCCCCGGCAAAAGTGTCGTCATATGTTAGATTTAGGCGCACATACGCGCAGGGGTACATGTGGTGTTCTCAGTGTCTTCCTCTGTATTAATTGCCAAAACCCTCCGCCCTCTTGCCAAACGAAGGAAAAGTAGGAAACAGAAAGAAAAATACTACAGCCGCGACGGGTACACACAAAAGAGTCTTGGGGTACGATACACAGAGTATTTTCAAAAGCGGTACGATCGGCTACTGCCACAGCGTCACGGGACTCATAAGCAGTTGTAAGCACGATGCTAGTCTAGTTGCTTAAAATACTACGTCCCGGCTTGTAAGACCTTACTAGACACGCTAGCAGGTGTGCAATGAGTTAACGCGTGCTAATGCAGATAAGACTATTGTAATAATTAGCGCCATGCGCTAATGCAAGCAAGGCTTGTGTCCGCCACAATAAAGATTAGCTCTGCTGACAACAAGACCGGGTCGGCGTTGGTAGTGTACTACGTGGTGGTTGCGGTATTCAGAGAGTAGAACTATGTGCGACTGACAAACCTAGATCCGGGCCGTGCACGGTCAGAGTTGTCCAGTGAACTTCCAAGGAAATAGTATACACAGTGCCGGTCAAAGAGCAACAAGAGTAAGTGTCGATAGCAAGGGGAAATTTTTCGAGAGCGGGGGTCTCCGTGGACTCATATTGTCAATAGTATACCAGCGCCTTGGGAGGGGAAAATACTAAGGCCACTAAGCAAGCTTAGTCGGGCACAAAAGTGTGGAAGATCGCCAATGAAGCTATTGTGCTTGAGGGTATCTTGAGGAATCACGTTGAAGATCGCTGAATCCGTATTGAGAATAGATGTAACCAGAGAAACCGCAGAAAGCGTGCGAGACCGGTGGGAAATTGTATTCACAAGATCAGCTTAGAAGAGCTTCGTGAGCAGCAGGCTCGGTTTTCCGATGCAGGAGCCAAAGCCGGACACGAATCTCAACTTCGCAACCATCGATCCTTTTCAATTAAGCAGGTGGAGGAGATAAAAAGCCGAGTGGAGAGAGAGGAGGGGAGTCATCTTCGATCACGTTACGAAGAAGATACACTCTAAACAGTGGCTTGAAGTGGTTGGAAAGGATGTAGAATATGTCTCTTCTGGTGCCTCGCGAGTCGGGATATCCTCATAGCTTGATGGGAAAGGGGATTCTCTCACGATGGAGACCCAGTTTGCCCCGGAAGTCCGTGAGGCTATCCGCAAGGCCGGCTTTGCGGCAGAACCTCTCTCGGCAGTGAATTTTTCAAGACTCCTCAACAACACCATATACGACTCAATAGCAAGCTCAATCTGGCGATGCCCTCAGGCGTCTCATTGAAGAAGAGAGAGCATCTACAAAAGCCATTCACAGACTTCAGTGAATACAAGAAGGCCCCAGATTTGCAACCAGGAAGCCGGCTTGCCGCAATTGCAGTTAATTCACGTAAGCAGAGTTATTAGCAAGTATGTCATCACAAGAGGCTTCAATTTAATGGTTTTAGCTATTTCTCCTCTCTCCGACCCGCTGAGGCGGTAAAAATACTGAAGTGCTTGAAATGCACTCAAATGCAGGCGCCCCTAATGTCCCACACTTTTGTGCCCGACTAAGCTTGCTTAGTAGTTCCCTTCTGGGCTCGAGCCAACTGGTGCAAGCTCGACAATCACCAAAATCTCCAAAATCGCCGATCACCATGTCCATCTTTTCGTTTCCCCTAGACCAGGTCGAAGCCGAGGTACAGAGTTGCACAACTGTGGAGACACTGTGAGTTCGATTGACGGGACAGGAACCTTGGTCGCTGTCTTACTGCAAGACGCTTGTGTAACGCCGTAGTACAGTAATGAATCACTTGCGACGCAAGGGAATGTAGCTGCTTGAAGATCAATTTCCAAGTGACGTAACGGTCCGAATCTGTCTATAGCTGCTTCACCCTTTGCATACACGAGACAAAAGAGTTGTCAAAATTTATGATAAGTCTCGGGGGCACGCGGTACCTTCGTCGAAGTGTAGAGCTGTACATGAACCAGAACATCCTTATCTAACTGGTCTACCTAGCATTTATTATGGCATAGGACTATCACAAGAGAACTGGCACCGGTGGGCGCTCTGATATGCCGGTTAGATCGCAGGAAGGCTATCCATTCAGGAGAGATTTTAAATGTTCTCCTATCATTAGAGTCACAACTTTATCATGTCCCTCCCGCTCATAAGCGTTGTCCCGAAGATATGATTTGACAGCAGATCTCAGATCCCTGCTCTCTTCGTATTTAACCGGTAGCTGCGTCACAGCAATTTCACTCACTCCTGTAGTGCCAGCAGAGGGGAGAATGACGACAGCTACCCTGTAACCAGATGTCCAAAGGTGCTGCACACTTAGAAGATGCTTGTGGACTGGATCTAAGATACCGGGCCGCGTAACAAACCAGATTAGCCTTGTAGGAAATGAAACTTCTCCCTTCTTACCCCCGGATTCCAGTAGTTCTTGCCGCTTCGTGAAACAGGAGTATCCCTCGAAAATACCACTATCTGAGGCAATGATGTCCATGGGCCTCGCTAGACTACTGTAGAGAGATAACGGCAAACGAAAAGGCCCATCATATAAGATCCTTCCGTTAATGTTCTCGTGGTCTGAGCCATTCTGACCTGTAAAACGGGGGATCAACATGGTAGCGGCACATTGCGAACCCTTCTTTTGAATCCAGGCAGATCTGTAAAAGATACCGCAATGCTTGATGTGGAAGTCATGCCGGTTATCGGGCACACTAACTTGAAGCTCTACCAATTTCTCTCCGTTGGCTTTCGCAGTTCCTACGTTTTCCGGACGCCAAAGACCATGGATCCCGCTCGCACCCATCGCGACGATACTGATTCCGAGAAACAGACATGCTTTTGACTGAAAGAGATGGACAACGATGCCTATGATTCCTGCAAGGCCAATCACGGCATGGAATGTCCGACTGAACTTTTTCGTCCCCTGAGAAGATAAATACATGCTGACATACAAGAGTACGCTTGCCTGTCGGAGTAGTTAGTAACACGGCACTTCTATGATTTGATACAGCTGGCTTACTATGAACCCCATTATCCAGCCTATAAGGCCATTCCATGAAGCTGTTTTGTCCGGTTCAGTAATGTCCAACTTTGTACAAACGAAGAAAACGTACTCAATGACGACGTGATGGGCAGTGATATCATGGCGTGAAAAAAGGATTCTAGTACAACCATGGAGGCCAGAAAGCTATGCACCCATACGCTTTCGGGTTTGCTATGATGCAACACCTTTACCGTGATCATCTCGTGAGAACCGAACAAGAATAGAAAAAATAAGTTAGCTACTACTAGTTCACCGGAGCAGGTGCTTAGTCCATAAATCGGATTTTCAGTCTTCGTGCACTGTATGTAGAGCGCAGCACAGTCTTGCGCTACAAGCAAGAATCGAGTGACTAGTCTCGTCGTCTTTGGAGGAACAAATCCCGTCAAGTCCTGACAGCTCTCTTGCAGCGACGCCTTGTATGACATCTTGGATATGTAGGGTAATATCGGGGCACTGATGCTGCGGACAAGCTGCCGCGGCCAATACGCTCTGGAACATAGGTTCCAGAAACCAATTTCCACCGTAAGCAGCATCAACCAAAAGGGAAGGAAGTCCATGAGAAGAAGAAAACAAGCCGCAAAATATGTCACTGGGGTTCCTTTTATAATGTCGAGAAAGACTTTCTGCTTCCCGGGGTATTATGATGTTGTCCTTCATTAGAGAGCTTAAAATTGGAATTGGTTACACCATGTGCGCTGCACAAAATCTCGAGCGGGTTTGCGAACTACTCGCCGGCTAGCCGGGAGGGGGCCAACGAGTACCTCTAAATGTTTTCAATAATCATGGAAGGAAAAAGGCATGCGAGTGTTTATTTATAGATTCCTCGTCGTAGTCTGTAAAAAAAAACAGGTTAAGCGAGAAAGTTTCAGCCAGTCACAGGTAAAGCTTTCTGTCTTCAATTGTCATTCTTACACAATAGCGTCGTTACAACAATGTATTTTTCAACGCCCCCAACAATCCAAGCAACTTCAATTCAACCCAAGCTGACTCTGTTGAACCGAATTGTGCCTATTTATTAAGTGTCTACGCAATTGCCTCCCCATTTTCAGGTGTCGCAACGCGCTAATCTAGTTTAGGTATGCTTATACGAGGTGACCTAGCCTTGCCTTAGTCTGCAGTCTGATTCTAGGAAACGCAGTGCTAAACATGCTTCCGCCGGTTTGGCAGACTCCCCTGACTTGCAAGCCGGCTGAATCTTTCACAAGCAAAGTCTGCCTAGACCTTGACTTGGAATTAGGTTCAAGCTGCTAATAGTTTTAGTAACTAAGAAGTACCTTTTACTGATAGAAAATAGGTTGAAAAATAGAGATCTAGGAAAGGCCCTTTTCCCTTAATTAGTCAGCAGAGATTTTCCAGCCCTGCATGGCGGTCTAGGCGTAATTGGGTCTAGCCTTCCAATCCAAGAGTTCAAGTCTAATTCAATCTGACCCCTTTACTTAACTTAGCAATTCAAGCCTAACGCTCCACCAAGTCAATCCATTAAAAAAATCTGCTTAAGTTGGGTTGCTGGAGGCGTTGGTATTCTTTGTTTGGCAAAAGTGGATGTCAAACCCTTTCATAGAACTTAATTCACAAGGAGCTATGCCCCGCCTGGTGCAAAGTTTATGAGGGGTTTTGTGAGTGGATCTACTGTGGGCCATCTCCAGAATCGGCAACATGTGAGAGTCAATTGCATACTGTAACACAGGCTCATAGCGATCTAATTCATCTGACTGAAATGCCTCAAAAGTTGTTAACACCACTTCTGTGACTCATCGAAAAAAAGGAAAGTAATTAGAAGTTTGTATGTTAGTTCAAAGAACTAGCAACCTGAAGTCCCGGTTGAGTTGCTGAGAGGATACAATTTTTAGCAACACTTCAAACTCTCCATGATAACTACCCCCAGTCGTTACGTTACCATCAAACACTCGTGGCAAATAGCTGTAGAACATCGATAGTAGTTCCTAACCATCGCTCTACAAAACCTGCCGTCTGGTTGTCGAAAGCCGATGCAGCTGCCGACACCGCCGTACTGAAATTCTGTCCTTCGCTACGCTTGAAAGAGCGAATCCGGTGATGTGATGCCATGTTGCCTAGTGGAGAGAGTTCCAAGGGCCCCTCTCTGCTTTTTGCCTTGCATTTCCTGCTTATAGCTGTCTTCGGTGGTCAACCTGGTTATGGTGGGCCCGCCTTCAATGCAATCCTACCGTTCCCCACCAAGGCGAGGAAATCCACTGCTTTGACTTCGGACACACGGAGCACTAGCGCTTCAAGCTGGAAACACTTCTGCACATGTATGGAACGTCTTCTGCCTATTTCTTATCCTCACCGGGCGAAGAATGCTGTAAGTCAAACGCTGGCGGACGTCGCTGTGTTGTGTACAGGTGAGCTCTTCTAGGCTGTGAATCCATAGCTTGCAGGACGATACACCGGCGAGACGAATTGGAGCAATATAAGCCGAAGGCATTGAATATGCCATCCTGGAGATATATTCGCGATCAGGCTATGACACACGAAAGGGAATTGGCAAGTATGTGGAGCCAAATTTCAGGATAGGTTGGGGACCCTAGAATAGCTCGTAGGACTTGGCAAGGTCTGGGGAGTGAAACTTCAAAATCTTTGTGATAACTACTCGCGGGTCGGAATAAAACGACGATGCCCTCGCTCCTACGAAGAGGGGGTTTAAGAAAACTCGTAACTTCACCTTAACCGTGACTGATTCCAACCTGTAGTACGTAATGGGTACAAGGTGTCCAGAGACATTAGGTCTATTTGAAAAGGCTTTTGTAGGCATATTGTCACTTTCACCTTGAGACCCGGGCTGTGTCTTACCTGCGCCCCCCTCTAGAGGCGCTCCGGCTTCTAATCGTCTCACTAGAGACAGGGGCATTCGGCTTTACATTCTGAAGACACGATTAGATAACGTGGTAGAGGCGCCGGTGGCATTTGCCTTTTTTTTTTTATATTTTCTTTACAAGACTTTGGGGACGGGACATACTGCTATGCAACGCGAGGCACCCGCGCATGAACTACTCCGACACTGCTGTTATCGCAAATAAGAATTATGTCGTTGGAACAACCCCGCAAAGTCCCTACATCTGGTGAAAGATTAAGAACACCCATCAAGGATTTGCTGACACGTATTTCCACGGCATGCTTGTTTCGCCTTCTTTCCCGTTTCTCCTCCCCCTTCGATGCCTGATGAACCCCTTGGCCACCTGCTTCTATAACTCTCTGTTCGTGTACGGAACCCCTAGAACCCCGCTGACGCACTGTGTTTCGTGCTGCGTACATACAAGACTCTCACATAGGTTATTTAACCTCTTTTTCACATGATAGAGCTCCCAGACCGTTAACTCAACACAACTGCCAAGAGATGGGGTTACTTTACTGGCCTACTTGGACGTGAAATTTCCCGATACGTTTCAGGAACTCAACCATGATGTCTCTCAGGCATAGCGAACTATCACAGTACAGCGATCTCCGCAAACATGACACTTGCCACCCGCTTTCTGAAGACACCAGAAGTGCTGAAAGGGCTATAAGTCTACTCTCACTCCCAACCGAAATCTACCTGATGATAATTTCCTCCTTGGGACCTAAGGACCAAGCCGCTCTCGCCATTGCAAGCAAATCGGCCCAGTTTCTGACCGAAAGAACTCTTTACTATCAAGATGGAAAGAGCTATAACCCACTTGCATTGCGCTGGGCTTCAGAGAAAGGAATGTTGAGAACAGCGCAGATGGCAACACTAACTTTGAGGAAAAAGTGCTCTTCTCATTGGGAGAATTGCGAATGTCGATTCCGAACATTATTGAACAAGGCACTCTACGAGTCTTCCGCTAGTGGGAATACCTGCATCGCCCAATTTCTCCTAGATAAGGATGCAAACCCTAATGTATACGCCGGGCAATTTGGAACAGCCCTGCAAGCTTCATCTTTTTACGGTTGTACAGAAGTGGTTCGACTGCTGCTACAAAGAAATGCAAAAGTCGATCTACAGGACAGAAGATTTGCAACGGCTCTGCAATTAGCATCCGCCAACGGTCATGAAGAGGTTACCCGGCTACTTGTAGATGGAAGTGCCGATGTTGACGCTTAGGACGGTGACTTAGCCGCATTTATCTGCAGCTGAAGGCTAAAAAGCAACTGAGCAATTGCTTTTTGTCGAAATCACTGATGTCGATGTCCAGGGGAAGGGTTGCGGCATCAATTCACGGCCGGCAGCTGCGCAAGGCTATGGAAGCATAGCACAGATTCTACTTGACAGGTATCCCGACCCCAAAGCGCAAGATTGGGTATGTACGATAGCTCTCCAGCTTGTACCAGCTGAAAACCATGACAGACTTCTGATTTGAACCTCCTGTGCTGTACGTCTGCTCATATACCGTTCCTAAGAAGTATCTCTACAACGTTGTGACCCTGCAATGCGACCGTTTGAAGAGTGGGTAGTGCCCTGATCTGAACGTTGGTATCCGCTCCATTGTCGCAGATAGTCCCGCCCATAGGCTCATGCCCGATGGCCGACGTAGCTTGTAGCACTGGCGTAGGTCCCTGGCCCCGCACGCCAACTTGGGTGTTTGTGCCCAGGAGCTGATAGACAATGACTTGGTTCCACTTCGCTATGCCACGTGCAAGGCCGTTGCATACCATGGACAGTGTAAATCGACGTATGCGTTGCTCGTCGTCAGAAAACTTGTGATTCTTCCATTGGCGTTGCCGGAAAGATGTAGAAGTATTGGTTGTATATCGCCGGAAAGGCCGGCGACAGTTCGAAAGACGGGCGCAGGATACAAGGCGCCCACGCGGTTGACCTCATCGTTGCCCATATCGCAACTGTTCAGGCTTCTCGGAGAAATCATGAACGATAACTCCGGCAGTCCCTGAATAGATCGACACGAAAAGGCATCTGGTTCGGCATAGAGACGCATTTTCCGGATTACTTTATGTCCATCCCTTATGGATAGCCTAAGTTCAAGAGTTTGGCGAAGGCGACCGTACGATGAATCGAAGATTGGAAATTATGAGGCCTTTCTAACGTATCTGTCCCATATTAACTTGATCGCTAAAAGGTGATGTTCAATGTACAAAGTAATCCACGGCAGCAAGTTTATGAGCTTCCGTCACGGACCGTATCCTATGATTATGTAGATTAATGCAAAGGGATGATGTAGGTAGATGTCTTGCAATTCTTTCCATTACCAACCGTCAGGTCTAAATATAAACAGAGCTTTTCGCTGTCAACGTTCCACTCCAATCACTCATTTGCATATAAACAGGTGATTTAGCCTGACTCATGGTTTTCTGGTTCGGTCAGGATATACTACTATACTTGTGTGAGATTCACAAGTATCTTATTGGTCTGGTTCCCATTTCTAAAGCTGATGGGCGAGGATAGTTTTCTACTTCCACTATAAATACCCATCTACCAACCATAACTAAGATCCTTTTCGCTGAGAGACCACATGTCTCTTCTCACTCTTCCTTTTGAAGTATACTCGGACATCTTGGCATGCTTGGGTCCTGGTGAACATGCTTCTCTCGCGCGCATCAACCAGCAAGGCCGTCCGGATGCAGAATTCGTCCTTTATTCCCACGACGCTTCGAGGGGGAAACCAGTGGCCCTGTTGTGGGCAGCAACGAGAGGAATAGAGATCACGGCTGGAAAGGCTCTAAGTGCATTACAGAGGAGGCGTTTGTCGGACGGCCAAGGTCGCTCTTTGGAAGATATTCCTATACTGGGAGACGCATTGATTCAGGCTTCAGCCGCAGGGCACTCCCACATCCTGCGCCTATTGCTTGACAGGAGTATTGGCGTCGACATAACACCGGAACTCTATACAGCCGCTCTCCAACAAGCGACGATTGGCGACCACGAAGAAGTCGTTGGGCTGCTGCTGAGCAGAGATGTCAACCTCGACGCTCAAGTTGGGAAGCTCAACCCAGCCCTACATTTAGCGTCAGAAAATGGCTACGTTGGAATTGTCAAGCTTCTGTCAGACAACGGCGCCGATGTCCATAGGAAAGGACTAGAACACGCCACGGCCTTGCAGTTGGCATCGTTTCATAGCTATCCTCAAATTGTAGAGGTCCTCCTTGACAGAAATGCCGATGTCAACGCCCAGAACCAATGGTTCGCCTCATCCCTGCAGATAGCTTCACTACACGGCCATCTGGAAATCGTTCAACTTCTTCTTGCAAGGGATGCTGAAGTCAACCCCAAAGATCTTACTTTTGCTACAGGACTGCAAGCGGCTGCGTCGAAGGGTCATGGGATGATTGTTGACCTCCTGCTTGATCGAGGGGCCAGTGTAAATGCAATGGGCGGGGGCTACGCCACAGCTTTGCAAGCAGCTTCAGCACATGGCCATCTAGAGATAGTCATACTGCTTCTTGGCAACGGTGCCGAAGTGAACGCTTGCAGCGCAAATTTTGCCACAGCTCTGCAAGCGGCATCGAAAAATGGTCATTACCACATCGTTCGGCTCTTACTGGATCAGGGGGCCAATGCTGACGCGCAATCCGACAACTTCCCATCACCCCTGCAAGCAGCATCGGCGAATGGCCATCGCGGCGTCGCTCAGCTGCTGCTGAACGAGGGCGCCGATGTCAACGCGCAAAACGAGAACTTTCCAACGGCCCTCCAGATTGCGTCGTCCAATGGCCATTACCATGTCGTCGAGCTCCTGTTGGACAACGGTGCTCGAGCTGATGCGTGCAACGGTCGGTTCGCAACAGCCCTGCAATTGGCTTCAACTCACGGCCACGACACAATTGTCGAACTACTCCTGATCAAGGGCGCCACCGTTGACACTCAAAACGGGCAGTCTGCGACTGCTCTGCAAATCGCATCCACCAAGGGGCACTACAGGACTGTCCAGCATCTTTTGGCCAGAAACCCTGACGTGGACGCCTCTGGGAAAGGATATGCAACGGCCATACAGGAGGCAGCGGCGAATGGGTACAAGGAGATCGTCCAGCTCCTTCTGGAACACGGCGCCGACGTAGATGCACAAAAGAGGGGCTGCGCTACAGCCATACAGGAGGCAGCGGCGAATGGTTACATGGAGATCGTCCAGCTCCTTCTGGAACACGGCGCCGACGTAGATGCACAAAGGTGGGGCTGCGCTACAGCCCTCCAGCTGGCGACACTCCATGGTCATCTTGACGTTGTACGGCTCTTGCTAGAAGCAAACGCCAATCCCGATGCCCACGGCGGAAGACTCCCGCCGGCGTTGCACGTAGCATCAGAAGCAGGGTGTGAGACGGGTGTGCAGCTGCTGGTCGACCACAACGCTTCCGTCAATGTCGAAGGTGAGTATTTCGCGACAGCGTTACAGGCGGCTTCTACATACGGACATGACAGGGTTGTCAAACTTCTACTTCACGAAGGTGCCGATGTGGATATACACAGTGACAAGTTCGCAACAGCTCTGCAAGCCGCTTCCGCGAATGGACATGAGAAAACCGTTCGGCTACTTCTAAGCCACAACGCCCAAGTCGACGCGCAGGGAGGCAAGTTCGCGACAGCCCTACAAGCAGCTTCAGCCCAAGGTCATGGTAATATTGTGCAAATGCTACTGGACAAGGGCGCCGACGCCAACGCCAAAAGCACAGGATATCATTCAGCTCTGCAGCTTGCATCGCTTCGAGGACATGACTCTATCGTCGACCTGCTTCTCAAGCATGGTGCTCTCGTGAATGCTCAGGATAGATGGTCTGCGACAGCCCTTCAGATAGCGGCATCAAAAGGCCATTCAAGGATAGTGGAGCTTCTTCTGGCAGGAGGCGCTGATGTGGATGCCAGAAGTGACTTATTTGGAACATCGCTACAGATAGCATCAGCGAAAGGACACCTCGATGTTGTCCGGTTGCTTCTTGGCTGGGAAGCTGACGTCGACCGGCAAGGAGGAGGACACGCCACAGCCCTTCAGCTTGCCATGTTCTACGGCCACGAGGATATAGTTCGGATTCTGTCCAGGCTCTGCTGGAGTATAACCGCACACACTGATTCCAAAGGAACCAATCTAAGAGGGTCGACCATGCTGCGTGGAGGGACACGAGCGGGATTGTAACGGATACACCGTTGCTTGCTCTGTATCAGCAATACCTTACAGGTTTCTTCTAGCCTTCGATCTGGTATATCAAGCTGGGATCAGTGAGTCTTGCATCCATACACATCATGTTTCCCTTAGGGCTTGTAATAGAGATGCGAGTATATATTGCGGGTGTCTTGAATTCCACACCGACAGTCTGATTTTAAGACAAAGCTGTTTCTTATTAAAGGTAAAGAACGTTACTTTAAGTATTAAATTCTGTTGAGAGTCCCTTGATCTGCCGGCTTGGTGACTGTGATTCTTCGTTGATACGAATCCAGCCTCTCTCCTATAAAACACCACCAGTCATGAATGTTCGAATGGCAAATATCCATCCTGTCGCTTAGTCCCTACTTTGGGCTTCTTGTAAGGTCGTCTGCTCTGACGAAACACCTTTCCCACGTTCTGGCTGTTCGATGCTTTAAACTTTTGCAGACGCAGGCGGCCGATCTTGCGCAGTTTGCTTTCCCGTTCTATCGTTGTATCCTCCTTGTAATCGGTATAGCCAACCCATTGCACCAAATAACGCCTTTCTCTCTGTCTCCCTGGACCAGAGTTGCAAACACCAAGGATCTTCAATACGTGATATTTCTGCGATATTTCTTCAAGCCAGTAGCCCTACCCCGGCCACCGTGTCTCTCCCAGTATTCTATGACAAGCTCCGGTGCTTTCTCGTGTATGACCGATTCGGGCCTCCTGCCAATGCTACCATCCGTGAATTTGACCTGAAACTCTACAGGTGAGTGTACTCTGTCGACCCAATGACCAACCAAACTATGCACAGTATCCTCTTGAAAGGCGAAGTAGATATTGGCTTCTCCACTATGCATCTGCGCTGCTTGCTGGTGGTCAACAGGCTTATGGATAGGCCTGCTCACAAACATGGTTGCCGCTCTAGCGCTTGGATACACGAAAGTGAAACACCAAGGAGAGCTTCTTCGTTAGCATATGTGAAGCACCATAGAGAGAGTGACATACCTGAATGAAGACCTTTGCCGATGGTTAGGCGGTTATACTGAGTGGATATTGACAATTCTGCAAGCTGACCATGGAGATATTGTTCATAAAGTGACTTGTAAAGCGCTTGACAAAAAAAATGCAAAACTCGACGGCGAGGACGTATTTATTGCACCATAGACCTGTACAACCTTCGAGGCGAGGTAGGGCCCAGCCTTGACTTAACAAGGAATTGCGCCATTTAGTGAGTGGCAACGAGCGACAGATCGTCACTGTAAAGCTGTTAGTTCTGGAGATACGGGTACAGAAACGCATTGAATACTGGCTTTCACAGTGTCCGTAGTTGTTCTTACAACTGAGCCAACATGCCTAACCATCACTTCGTCAAGATCCACTAAAGCTGTTGGTTCTGAAGGTGTGGACCCAGGTATGCACGGAACCTTGACCTGGGCAGTAACTGAACTTACTCCTTACAGCTAAATCAACATCCCGTATTCATCACTTATTATCAACAAATGCTTTCTAGAGTGTCTATAGATGTATTGGGTATACAATGCGTAGCTTTTTTCAATTAAGCGGACCGTATTGACCCGCGGGCAGGCTAAAGGTTCCCCGAAACGGCTGACGGAGGCATCTGCATGGTAAAGTCATCTGTGTTTTTTTCACGCTAATAAACTACTAGGTCCCAAACTGTCGGGTCCGGACGAAAGGAGCAATTCAGGCACGAATATCATGTTCCTATCTTACCTCGCAGGCTACGTAGGTCACATGATGTTAATTTTATGCACCTAGCCTATTGGCCCGTCTGGCTGGTATAGCCACCATGAGTCGATGCATTGCGCTGGAGTTGTCCTTTGTGGATGCCCATGTATCCTGAACCGTTGTTTTCTCCTTGCTGGCTACCAACTACGAGCCCAGCCACCTCGGTAATATACATAACTTATACCACCATTATAGATATGACGTTAACGCAGCCTTTACACAAGTGAACCTCATGTGGATCCACCCGAATATCGATACTGCTATTGATCATTTACGCTCGGGTTGTCCTTTAACCTTAATGGGAAGGCTAAAATAAAGAAAAGTAAAATTGTCTCCTGGCAAATTCTAGTGCAAAAGATTGTGACTGGGTCTGTGGACCTCGTTCCCGTCGAGGTCCTGTTGAATTGTCAAAGCTTTTCGCTGCCTAATCTCACGGCAGGGATCCTGATGTGACGACTCCGTTGCAAGTGCCAGTTGGCCGAGTTCTTGCACTAATGCACGAAAGTGTCACGATCGTCTGTGGAGCTGTTTTACTGTACGGAGCTGTAAGTTACAGTAACAAACCAACATGGAAGATTACAGCTACGATGATATTCTATTACCACTACCGTGAACAATGCAGAATGGCCCTCTGCCATATTTTCCCACCAGAATAGCATATTACCTAGGTAGCGACAAGAATAATAGGTCACTTTCCAGTATCAGCAGCACCCCGATGTTTCGTTTCTGTCAACAAAATGACATGCTTGAGTGTGGAGTAATCTGGGACCCACCTGACGAAGCCACCGTTTATCTTACGCAGCGGAACCATTCACTTGTACTAAAAATCGCTGGTCCATCACTAAATTAATTCCGCAGCTTCGAATCCCCTGAAAGCAGTGAACTCGGCAGTGCCAAGTGCATATACGTGCATTAGCGTGTGAACTCGGTAAACTGAATGCAACCCTCCAGAACGGAAACTCGAGCCGTGCGATTCAAAACTGTCGAGAATACGCAATGGTTCTTGGCCCATTTACTCCACAGAGTGACAAATTGACCAGGGCAAATGCTTTCACTAGAAATGGTCCATCTGCCACTCAAACGTGTCTACTGGCTTTTTGCCCGACTAGCCGTCTACGGCAAGGCATTTCACTCCGGTTTGATTAGTTGACCAGCAGCCAACAGGGGTGTGTCTTAGGCCAATGGCTTATCACAATGGCAGTAGTGGGAATATTCACAACTTTCAACACATCATCTCCGAGCGCATTTCTGAGATAATCTTCTGCGTCAGCTCTGACAGGGAGGGATAGGATCTTGCCCCCGGCAGAAATAGCGCTAGTACTCTTCAAAATGGACTACCCTACAACTTGACGTCTCCAGCTGAGACCAGGGTTCTCGAAGCTCTTTGAGTACATCTTACTTCATACAGTATAGCCGCTCCATTGCAGAGCTTGCTGTAAACTTGCTGTTTGGTGAGTTCAAGCTCGGCATCCTCCGAACCGACCCACGACAGGCATGAACACTCTCAACGAATGCCTTGTCTGCTTTGTGAATATTGGACATAGCCTAGTTTGATTTGTGACAGTGCCAGGAAGCCTAGCAGGGCGGAACTGAGGGGTACTTACAGGGCTGGAGAATGGTCGATTAATGGGCCTCCAGCCAGGAACTGTGGGTTCGATTCCTCCAGGCCACAGTGCTTTTAATCTGGAAATGGGCGGGCCATTACGATCCGTAGTAGGTTTCCAAGGCTGAAAGTGTTTGATTCATACGACTATTTCCCCCTACCCTCAGCCACATAATCTTTGCTTTCCCGGCTCGCCTAATTTCTATCGGACGTACAATACGCTGTAGCGCATGTGATTTATTTGCAAGGAAAAGAAAAGAAAAGAGGAACAAGAAGAAAAGGGGGTGAAGAACCACCCAGCTTTTGGGCGTAGAAGTGCTGTGCGAGTCATGCACACTTTTATCGCGTTAAGATCAGCTGTTTTGTGATTTGACCTGTACTGGTATATCCTGCAAGAGATTTTATTAATAGCATTAAAAGAATCTGAAATCACCACAAAGGCATACAATGCCGGCCAAAATTAGAGGCCGCCCTGGCTTTCTTCAAAAAGTTTCTGAGCACGAACCATGTCAGGGGCGTGGCTTAGCATAGTACAGAGGACCCCTTCGCACACCGTTATGAACTATGGCTGCTTATTTCTGCTAGAAGGTCACCATATATGTATTATT
>WETZ01000097.1:0-29396 GCA_011034095.1 Fusarium cf. aywerte | reverse complement strand
CTTCCTTGCCTTTCTGAGCCTGTAACTACCATCCCGGACTGTAAAAGGCCCATCATAAAGCCGGTCTCATCAAAGTTCCAGATATCTTCTGATCGGATACTATACTTTGCGATTGTGTTCTGTACAAGCCTGAACCAGCCACGAATAATATTTCGATCTTCGCATTTAGCTCTCTGATAGTCATATCTGCGAAAGATACGCGTCTTGAGCTCTGGTTGTCGCTTGACGAAGTTATGAGCCCATCGCTTGCCAACAGGTGACGCATTGCGGTCGGCAAGCAGAGAATTGGCTATTTCTTCCACAAAACGGAGTCGCGAAGGAAATCCTCGCGAATCCAGGTCAATAACAAATTGGACTATNAAGTTCCAGATATCTTCTGATCGGATACCGTACTTCGCGGTTGTATTCTCCATAAGCCTGAACCAGCCCCGAATGATACTTGGATCTTCGCATTTAGCTCTCTGATAGTCATATCTCCGGAATAAACGCGTCTTTAGCTCTGGACGTCGCTTGACGAAGTTATGAGCCCAACGCTTGCCAACAGGTGACGCATTGCGGTCGGCAAGCAGAGAATTGGCTATTTCTTCCACAAAACGGAGTCGCGAAGGAAATCCTCGCGAATCCAGGTCAATAACAAATTGGACTATTATCTGTTCCTCCAGATCAGATAGTTTCCGTGATTTTGGACTCCAATCGCTTCGTGATTGAATGCCATTACGGCGGCGTTGTAAGGTACGGTAGTGGACTTCATACATGGTTGCTGCTCGTCGCGTGCTTAGATTTGGGTTATTTTGAAGTGCCTGAAGGGCAAGGAGGATTCTAGCTTCATTTGAAGACCTAGACATATCTGGTTGTTGAGAGGTATCTGATCAGCTCGAAATGTTGTAAGGTGAGGGATTTTTGGGTCACATGCTTGTCTGGGTCACATACTTATCATGCACGTTANGAGAGGTATCTGATCAGCTCGAAATGTTGTAAGGTGAGGGATTTTTGGGTCACATGCTTGTCTGGGTCACATACTTATCATGCACGTTATATTGTCTTATATTAGTAATAATATGCGACTCTATTTCATAAGCTAAGTAACGTGTTTGATAAGTGAGTGGGTCATCCAAGTGAGTGGGTCAAAAATCCCTCATTCTACATCATCTCTATCTGATCAATTAATTCTCAACCAACAGACATGCCGCAGCCTTCAAATGAAGCTAGAATCCTTCTTGCCCTTCAGGCCCTTCAAAATAACCCAAAACTAAGTCTACGACGGGCTGCAACTATCTATAAGGTGCCCTTTGAGACCCTACGTAGCCGCCACCATGGCATGCAATCGCGAAGCAATATTATCCCAAAGTCACGGAGACTATCTGATCTGGAGGAACAGATAATAGTCCGATTTGTCCTTAACCTAGATTTGCGAGGATTTCCATCGCGATTGCGTTTTGTGGAAGAAATGGCCAATTCTCTATTGGCTGATCGCAATGCATCACCTGTCGGCAAGCGCTGGGCTCATAACTTCGTCAAGCGACAACCAGAGCTAAAGACGCGTTTATTTCGCAAATATAACTATCAGAGAGCTAAATGCGAAGATCCCACAATTATTCGTAACTGGTTTAGGCTTGTGGCAAATACAATTGCGAAATACGGTATCCGATTAGATGATATGTGGAATTTTGATGAGACCGGCTTTATGATGGGCATTATACAGTCCGGAATGGTAGTTACAGGCTCAGAAAGGCAAGGAAGGCCAAAATCAGTACAGCCTGGGAATCGTGAATGGATTACTGCGATCCAAGCGATCAATGCAGAAGGTCAATTGATCCCGCCGTTTCTTATTGGTACCGGCCAATATCACCTTGCCAATTGGTACCGAGAATGCGATCTTCCCGGCGATTGGGTTATTGCAACGAGCCAAAATGGATGGACAAATAACGAGCTAGGTCTTGAGTGGCTAAAGCACTTTGATCGGTCTACAGCCAAGCGAACAAACAGTCGCTATCGCCTCTTGATCCTTGATGGTCATGAAAGCCACCACTCTGCCAATTTCGAGAGATATTGTGAGGAGAATAAGATTATTACGCTCTGTATGCCGGCTCATGCATCTCACCTACTCCAACCTCTTGATGTTGGGTGCTTTGCTGTGTTAAAACAGGCTTATGGTCGACAAATAGAGCATCTGATCAGATGCTCTATAACACACATCTCAAAGACCGAGTTCTTTGATGCATTTCACGCCGCTTTTAAAGCTACTTTTACTAAAAGCAATATCCGGGGAGGTTTTAAAGGCGCCGGGCTTGCTCCTTTTAACCCGGAAAATGTGATCTCGAAGCTTGATGTGCAGCTACGGACTCCAACGCCTCCCGAGGAGGCAGCTGAACCTTCTGCCCCTTGGACTTCAAAGACCCCAACAACAGCAATTGAGGCCCAATCTCAGTCTGAATACCTCGAAAGGCGAATCAGAAGGCATAAAGGTAGCTCTCCAGAGTCAATTATTAAAGCTTTAAAGTCTAGTACTAAAGCAACAAAGGCAGCTTTACATCAACTAGCCTTAGTAGAGGCTAGGTTAAAGAATCTTGAAGAAGCAAATAGGATATTAAGCCGACGCCGGAGGGCTAAGAAGACTAGACTACAGAAAGGAGGGACTATGACTGTAGAGGAGGCATCACAAGTAATTGATCAGATAGATGTTAATACGCAGGTAGTGGCCGAATCATCGAGGAGTGGTGGGCGAAGGAGGTCGGTCGGACCGGGTGTTCGGCGTTGTGGTGTATGCGGCGAGACCAGGCATAATGCAAGGACCTGTAAGGTAGATATTCCAACCTCTGGCGATGAGTATAGTGAGTAGTTTTAATTGATCAGATAGTCTGTTGTGGTTTTATCTAAGTATGAAATCTGAAGGTTGAGATTTTTGACCCACTCACTTGGATGACCCACTCACTTATCAAACACGTTATCTGATCTTATCTATTTATCTTAACATTAGAATTCCATATAAACCCTAGCTTCTTGAACGGATCTATTTAGGTTAGCTAAATGCTGTTGTCCCGTACTACAGTAGCTGCCTAGATTCTTGGAATGTTAATTTTAACCTTCTTCCATTAAAAACACAATTGAGACCATTCCTGATAAGATGTATCCAGGTGTTTCTTGAATGCTGTTGTCTTTGCTATTATCCTATGGGAATTATATACATCTGTGTCCATTGAGAAGGCACCATAAGCCGATGGTTGATACCTACTTCTACTGGGAATCATTCACTATCTGTCAATTATTGTATATCTATCTCCCTCGGCACACTTAACATTGAACTCCATCACCTGCAACTCAAGCTTCTCAGCCGCATCCCATTGGGCCTGCAAGTAGAATACTTGTACTAATGCACCACCTATAAGAGTGGAAAGAACAAGGTATGTTCCATATATACTCTCGAGGTCTTTTTTATCTTGTAGAAGAGCCTCTTCTGCTCGGTTCAGTAGTCTTTCCTCCAGATATGTATACGCAAAGTTTGAGTCCAATGACACACCTAAGAGCGATAACCGTGATACTGTCGTGTTTTGAGAGGTATCGCCCATGCTTTCCAAGCCACTAGTAATACTCATGAGTGCTTCCATCTTTTGCTTACTTTGTTCAATGAGTTCTTTCACCATGTTCTCATTTCTCCTCACACCGAATCCTACATAGTATCACAAAGCGGCTTGGAAGCCGATAGTTTCTGACGTAGAAAATTGGTCATATGCTCGTCGCGCGATATAGGAATGAACCCGATGATCTGTGGTATAGAAACTTCGAATCGACTTTCGTATCTGCTTGGCGTTAGAGTCCCCCTCGACAGGGAATGTGGACCCTACTTCAGATTCGCTACTTTCTATAATCTTTTCAGTGAACTTTGATTCTCTCTCATACTCTCTTTCTTTCCATATATTAGCAGCACCTCGATATAACATGATATAGACGTACGTTTCAGGGTTAATCGCCCTTGAGAAGTCCTCAACCCTTTGACTCACTCGCGTGTGAGAATCATGCGCCAAGACGGATTGGAATAATTCCAGTAGTATTCTCTTTACGTCAAGACCTGGGAGCGTGATCGCTTCAAGAAGTTCAGACATGACTTCTGGGAGTTTGTGTTTTCGTCGATATAAAAAATGTTCTGTTCTTTGGTCCAGTCCTTGCTGCTCCATGGCTGCCACATGAGGCTCAAATAGCAACCAGAAGTATACCGTGCCGAGACAATAGAGGTCGCCCCTGACTGCCTCTACCGGTGCCCATGCCTATTTGTGGCCTTATTTTTCTGGCGCGTTCTACGGTCTCGATAACGGGAGCTCTAGTTGCTGCGTATCATGAGCGTATCTGCTCGAATGTCCAAAGTCTGTGGCCTTTGCAACATGCTTACCCGACTGATCTTTTAATACAAGGATATTCTCTGGTTTGATATCCGCATGCACAATTTCTTTGATATTCGTTTAGTTGCAGCATTACAAATAGTGGCTCTATACTCACGATTGGGCATGCATGTCCGTTATTGCATTTCCGATATCCGAGCATAGACCAAGTCGCTCCGGTATTGACATATTCTTTCCACCATACCGACCGAAATGGTACAAGTCTGTCCTCCGATGGATACTGACTACTCCACTGACAGACTATCCATTGCTCGTCAAGCTTGGTGGAAACTCGGTGGTCTTATTCGACAGTCGGGTCGAGTTGATCGTAAAAGTTCAGCACAGCATATTCTGGATCGTCAAATTCTTATGAGGGCTTGTCTCTTTTCTTGTCGCAACAACTGCGTTGGCATGACATATTCCTCCATCATCGAAGGATCTAGATCTGGCCTCACCACCATACAGATTGTCATCAAGGAGCACATTACTTTGAGGAGTAAACTCTCCATGTTTCCCATTGGAGGATAATTTTTAAAAATTGCCCTTCTCTTACTTTATCCTCGACCTGACTATACCACGCCCATGCACCATTGAGCGACCTGGGAACTTCCAAAGTGGGTGGCTGACTCTTGGACTTCGTCTGCCACTTGAGGAGTAGGTCTGGCTCAGGGTGGCCGCCTAGTTTGACTTGTTGAAATCGGGTTTGATCCTAAGAGTCACGATTATTGTCTAGACAGAGAACAATTATATCGCTAATGTTAGACGAAGTAAGGCGTGTTGAACATGGCACCCGCCTGTAAGTGTCTTGAGTAATAACCTCGCATCCTATTCTTTCAATTCTGCTAGGTATGGGCTTGGTGTCGTGATCAGTTGTCTTATGGTACTCGTCGACCCCACTCTACTGGAACAACAATGGCTGCTCCGACCAGTAGTCACTAAAAACAGTGCTGCTATGACCAAAATGCGCTAAAATCGTAAAGGTTCTAAAGGGCCTAATGAAGTCCCGAATATATCGCGCTGGATGATAACATCTTCTTAGGGCGACAATCACCTTCCTTAATTAAGATTTGAAGAAAATTACAGATTAAGTCACGGGCTTGGCTATTGCCAACGTGCTGTTCATCGAGTACGAGGTGAGCCGGTCTGTGGTGGTGGTTCATGCATGGGAAGACTCCAAGGCAGCGACTCGTCTTAGTGGATCGGCCACTAAACTATAGTGATTGTCTGTCACAGCCTTGTCAAAAAGGCTGTAAATGGGCGCCCCCTTCCTTCCCGATGTCTTCAACTTTGCTTGTTGATCGTCTAGAAGGTGTCAACAATCAACCGTATTCTGTTTTCTGTTATCAGCAACTATTGCTAAATTATTACGATGGAATCACATGTTACTAGTTACTACAGACAAACGAAATGTCGTGTTAGTGTGTCCTCGCAACGCACACAACATCTCTTCCAGTGGTCCGAGCTATTCCATTAGGCTCTTAAAGAGAAGCACGTTATATCATCCAGTACTCCCTCTACTCACACTGACAATAACCATAAGCCCTCACCTTATCAACTTCCTCTGTATCGACTTTATCCAAAGCCAGGTCTAATCGCTCCAGACCAACGTCAGTGATCGGCCTATACTTGCTGCTCTATTCATCCATGATTAGCTCATATAGCCCTGTCTCTCACCAAAGTAGGTCCGAATTGTTGCTAACCATCTGGATGAGGACTTGCGTTCATTCCGGCACACGAGCCATGACTTGACAACGAACGAGCTGTTTCTCAACCAACCGTTCTTGCTGAACAACATATACGATATGCGTGTACACTTTCCGCTTGTCGCGGTTAGTCACACTGGACTCTTTTTGACCCTTCTCAACTAATAGGTTCTCGAAGCCATCTGGTTCCTGGCCTACGAATACAACTACCCTCAATGATGGCGCCAGCGAGACTTTCCAGTCAAGGAAGCCATGGTACCGATAGGTAATTATACAGAGAGAACCCAGAGTACTACTGCTGGGCCGTAGTCGCGTCAGCTTGTCCTATGCTCAGAGCCTCGCCTGCTAGATACTGGCCGAATCGGCGAGCAGCCACTGCGACTTCCTGGGTGCGCTTAACTATACGCAAAAGACTTCCTGTCGCGTTTCCGATGATACTACACGCCGCGCATGTCGACGTGGAAAGTGCTTATACGCTGGAATAGGCCTGCGGAAATGGAATATAGCTGTTGCCTCTGGGGCTTGGCCCATGTTGTCCCGAGTATTTGAAAAGAGAGGTAAACAAGCTCAGCTATGACCCCAGTTTTTCCAGGAGCACTTTCGAAACGGCTTACAATGCTCACACTGCTTATTTCACAGTCAAGGTTTATGAAGCGTCTCTCACAGAGGATCAAACGACTCGACCACTCGTCGTGGCCTTGTGCGTATGACATAAGGCTACGCGCAGGCCGACCTCAGATTTGAGCAATGGTTGTGCAACACTAAAGTAAAGGTCTGTTTGCGTCTGATAGATATTATCAACATGACTTGGGCCTGACGTCTCTTCTAGAAAAGCTGTAGTTAGCCCCAAAGGTTACAGCTTCTGTAGGTTCGAGTTCCCCAAGGCCATAATTTCCATCATTAACCAGAGCAACCGTCCCTGAGGCCCAATATCTTACTGTCCCCACCGCACTGCCGCCTTTAGGCACCTGGAGGTGGATAAAGCACCGCGTCTCTGACAAAACTGAAAAGCAACATAGACATCGTTAATCTTGTCGGTAGTTAACTTTAGATGTGAATCAACTTGTACATCACGGTTCAAGGTCAATAACCCACTGTGTGTATCTCAATCGCACCCAAACCTGGTCCAGTTTGCACCAATTGTCTCACACGCATATGTCCTGTCTCAGCCAATACAACTATAATCCATTGGGGTGAGCATTTATTACCGAAATAAAACCAACGATAGCTGTGACTCTACAGCTCCTCCTCTCCCTTGTCTCCGTTCAAAAGCTCGTTCCGCCTCATCTTCAACTTCCATAAAATCCCCCTAGCTCTGACAAGCCAAATCAAAATCGTCGACTCATCTCGAAGCTTCGATTCAATCTCTCGTTGAACCTCATCCAGCGTCGTGGGAAGAGTGTAGGATCCTGTACCAATTTCCGTAAAGCTGGGAAGAGTAGGCAGGGAAGGTAAAGATGTCTTGTTGTTTTTGCTGTTGCTGTTGAAGCTAACTTCTGTCCCATCATCACCGTAGTCTCCTGCATGCCGTCTGAAGTGTTACGCAATCCTCTCTCTTTCAGCGCTTGAAAGACCACCGAGATTTCCATTCTCGGCAAAGTTTCTCACACCACCAAGTCTTAAGAGGCTCTCGATGCTGGTCTTGGACACGGCGCTCTTACAGCCGGCAAGGCTCAACCTCTCCATACCTGAACTTGCAAGATTCACAAGACTCCGTACTTCAGATCTACGTGTCAAGACTGAACTCTCCTCATCAGTATTGTCATAGATCGTCTTGATGACCAGTTTATCTCTGTCGCTGAACCCTTTTTCGACTGGTATGTTCGCCATTTGCCTTTGATATTGTATGCTTTCTTGGTATTTCACCAAAAGATTCAGATCAGCCGGAGAAGGACAAGTCCGAGCGCGGCAGATATCTTCAGCAAAGGCGCCGAGCTGAGAATGTGGATCGGTCGCTTGGGTGCTTGCAAAGATCAGGATATCGACTTCGGGATCTTGAAGACCAGAGGTGGAAGAGTTGCGTGAGAAGTTCGCGATTATGGCAGAGGCTCTGAGGATGAGATTGATGTCGGATTCAGTGAGTAAAGCTCTCGTCTTGGTTTTAAGAAGAACAGTCGCATTGCTCACAATTTCGTCAGTTTCGTGCATATCAGCCATTGCTGAGGTTGGCATACTGAAAGATGTGAAATACTGATAAAATAGGTAGGGTTGATGGAGGAAACTAGTTGAAATGTCTCGAGCTGTGAAACCTAGTGTAACATGAATACGTGTAACACAGCCAGCTATGCATTTCATCATCGTACATGCATGACCTATCAGGGTAATCTCGGTGCAGGCAAGCTATTAGACTGTCTGATAAAGAACATCTTTCACTAGTAGGAACAGTGCATATAAATCACTTAAATTGGTTGTTTTCGTTTATGCAGGTACTTAAAGGGTCTAAAGAAGAGTCTCAGGTTCAAGGTTGCACAAACTGCAATTGTCAGTGAAGAGTGATCGATAGTCATTATTGAAAATGATCATCATGTGGAGAAACATGCAGTTTGATAGTGTTTGAGAGTATTTTCATATAAAAAAGCTCTCGTGGTAAAGCAATCAGCATTCATGTTGATAAACGTCTGATCGATACAGCAGCTAATGCTGGAGGCGATGATAAAGGGAGCATAGAAGGCTTCAAATGAGTTTCTGCTTTATTAATTCAACCTGAATCTGAATTGGCACTCTTATTTCTTCTCCAATGTTGACAAGTTTCCTTTCTATCACCTCGAGCCCATCACTGTGATCCCCATCACCACCATCACCACATACATAATTATCCTCCGTCATTATCATACATCAGTCTTTATTAGTCACCTATCATGTGCGTTACCAATACTCCCCAGCTGATATGCAAAAAGCCCTTCGCATTGCTCGAAAACGGCAGATGGATGCACTGGGGTCCCCATTGTCTCCGCAAAGTTATCAGCCATATTATCACAAACCGACTCAACCGTACAAATTCATCTTTAAAGTTCAACAACTTATTATCCGAAATGTACATCTCCCAACAAGGGAGAGAGGTTGAGGACCTCATGCGCCCTAAGGTGAAGAATCTCGTAGAGTCCAAAATCAGACTCATGGAAGAGCAAGGTCTCATGTGGGTACACAATGGAGTGTGGCACTGGAGAGACGATGCTGATGCTTTTTTGCTTGCGGATGCTGGTTGGAGCGACTTTAGTCGTGAAGCTGGGGCTGCACTTTTGAGGGGAGGTGGAAGTTTACCGTCTCGACTACAGTCTCCCCAGTGCACCAAAACACCACAGCAAAGGGCCCTGCCTGCCAAGAACTCTATCAGTGGTAACGTTAAGAATGGAGCAACCGCCATTGCTGGCGTTGGAAGAGACCTTCGACTGAATCAGACCATCAATGTCTGGAACAATGCTGGAATGAGGTCGCGGAACTTACTTGTGGGGGACAAGATAGACGATCAAGATTATGATGATACAGAAGGTGAAGAGGAACAGGAGGAGGGCGAGGAGGATATTGAGATGGATGAATCACCGCCGGCATTTATCTTTCCAAAGCCGGCTCCCCTGACCAGCCCATCGATTCAGCATCAGGGCGTTCCTGCTACAAGATCAACTGCTCAAACTTATGGGGTTGCGCCGATTCTTCATCAACATGATCATCGGTGGGTTGGTCCTGTTGTTACAGATCAACCAAAGGCTAGTGCACGATCTATTCTACCCGGCCGTGTATCGACATCTTTCCCACTGCCCTCATCTAGTATCTTGTCACCACCACCACCAGCTCCTCCCTCTACCATTTGTTCCTCGACGAGCGCCTTATCATTGCCACCATCAGCCCTTCCCTCTACCATCCAAACCTCCTCATCTTTCTTCCCGCCTCCTCCCCCAAGCACAATCAACCCATCAGACTCCATCTCGGAGATAGGAAGGCTCCCTCAATCGTTTCGGGTTGCGATATCTGCATACTCAACGACGGATCTTTTTCAGAGTATGGACGCGCTGGTCCATGGTGCCATCAAAGCTCATGTTTCGCTGTTGAATATTGAAGGAACCAGAGGTGATAGATGGATGTTGAGAGATGCTAGGGAAGAGAAGCAGGATATCCTCCGGAGGCTTGAGGAGGTGGCGAGTACATTGGATGAAAGGCTAGGAGTTGGAAGGGGAGAGAGGATTCTAGAAAGAGATTGGTGGTTTCTGAAGTTTTAGTACAGATAGTATAAATAATACAGATGGGATTCTAGGAATGAGGAAACTATAAGTTACTTCTTAGTTAATTTCTAGTTATCACCTCTATGTAAGCAAGGCGTTATGTTTCACGTCTGTTTATTTTTTTTAATTTGAGGAACCATTTTAAAGACAAAAAATGGCCCATCTAAAATAGAGTTCCTTAAAGATCTAATCTAGACTACAGCCACCAAGTATCTGCCATTACACCAGGTGAGTAATAGACCATCAAGTCAATCTTCACAAAATATACTATAGCCTCTTATTCAACTCCCTTCTCAATATATCAAGATTCTTCTCCGTCATAGGTCCCTTCTTCTTCTTCCCGACCAAAGCCAACTGACCCATAGCATCCCTCAACTTCTCATCCATCTCTACAATGTCCAGTTCCTTACTGCGGATCTTGCCCTCAGCCTCAAGTTGCCTTCTGGCCGCTTCCTTCAATTCCCTCCTTAGTGTCCAGTTTTCGGTCATGATAGCCTTATTCTCAGACTCTTTCTTGTCTCGGAGTCACTGCATCTAGTCCTCCAAAGCTGCTGCCCGTTTATTCTGTGACAGCGCTTCTTTGAGAGCTTTATTTTGCGCTTGTGTGGTTTCGATGGTATTTGTTGCTTCTTCGAGTTGTTGGTAGAGTTTGTGGTTCTCTGCTTGGAGGTTGTCGGCTTGGGACTTGTATTGCAGAGTGTCTTTGTCGAATGGTATAGATCTGGTGCGTGTGCGAGGAATTGGTGTGCGGGAGAGATATGGCGAGGTTCTAGATACTTCGTCAGTTGCATGAGTGTACGCTTGTTTGGTCCTTGGCTTTTTGAGGTTCAAAGGTTCGGGTTTGAGCGGTTCAATATGACGTTCTTCTTCGCCATGATCATAAACAGCCTCGTCTTCATTCTCCTCCTCCTCATTATCATCGTCGTCATCGTCAACAGTAATGCTCTCTCGCCGGTGCATCCTGTCGGCTTTCGTCTTCCAAGCTCGAACAGTTGAACACAGCGAATTCGCTTTACTGACCCATTTCGGGTTCCAAGCTGTCTCACCATCGATCTTGATCGCAGTAAAGTCTGGTTCTAGAACACTGGCCAAGGCGATTATATCGGGTGTAAGGAATTTGCCCGGAAATATAAGAGGTTCAGCAAGGGATGAAGAGTGGTGATTGAGACGTTGGAATTGACGAGCTTTTAGTCGTACATCGTCTTCCGGGGAGGACTTCTGCGCTGTCTTCTGAAAGTTCATGGTGGTGGTTGCAGGAAAACAGGATATTGGAGTGTAGAGTGAGAGATACTGCGGAATGTTGACGAACTTATATCGTGATTATATCTCATCTTAAAATAGACTATTTCTTTCATTCATATCATTTAAAGTAGAAGCAATACCGATTTCACTATGGATTGATTAAGTGGATAGGTTATACAATAAAGAAGGAAAAACACCACCATTGAGGTGATTGTCCGTCTTTAGTACAATATATTCCTGGTTATTACAAAAAAATGACAACATGGCTCTAGCAGGTTGAACGCACAAAGGATGTCGACCAAAGATTCCTTTCAACTACGAACATAGTTCAAAGAGTCATAGATGTTCACACCAACTCGTTAAGCAAGGCAATACATCTCGTCACACTGGTACCTCGTCTCAGCTCACCCATCGCTTTTAAAGTCTTTCTCTTCATCATCTCCATCATTTGATATCATATCCTTCATGACCAAGATGTGTCCCTCAAACTCAGCGTCGCAAATATGCGACATCCCTCTGACTGCATACATAACCAAAGAGAGAGCTGGCATAAAACCAACCATTATCTTCTGCAATGCCATTCGCGGCAGTATCCTTCACGCCCTCTTGGACCGCATAAATCACAACCCATCGGCTCCCTCTCCCGCTACAGACATCATATCTAACAAGACCCTTCTCAGAATGCTGCTTCAGTACTGCAACCTCGACTTTGCATATCAAGACAAGGACTTTGCACGAATCATCATTCCAGCTTGGAAATGTACCATCAAGTACATGCTTCGCAAAGTTGTCGAGTTTGGCGCTGTGAGGAACTCTACTGGGCAGTGGATTCAGCATGAAAGTCTAGCTTTTGCAAGTGACCAAGATGCTGGGAAGTGGTTTGTAGAGGCGTTGGCCAGCTTGAAGGACTGGAAGAACAAGCATGAGATGCCTGATCTCGACAAGCTGACTTTGATGGATGTCGACCATGTTCAGCATAATGTATGTTCTTTTGACCTGACGGTGCTAATCAAACGATCAAAGCTAATGTGGTGTGTAGAGGAAGAAAAACAAACCAAGGGTAAATAGAGTCAAGAGATTGCAACACACTACGGAGGCAAAGGGTCTAGGGAGAAAGGAAAGGAAGTAGGGGAGATGGGAGTGGAATTACCGCAGACACAATATACGTAACCAATACCATAAGATCAAGACTTTCTCTATTATTTATCTGCGGTTAATTCATATGGAAGTACATGAAAAGGTACGAAATAATCGCAACTCTCAATCCTTGCATCTCCCTCGATTCAGGTTTGATCAAACATTCCCTTACAAAGCATGTTCACATTTATCCCCAACAGGCCGCTACCTCTCACCTCAGTCATGTAGTAAACCCATAACTCCTCCGTCGCGAGAACAGTAGCAACCAAATTCCAGGCATTAACCGTCGCTCTCGAAGTATTATATTTGGCAGTGTTCCTTCCCAACACACGCATAGCCTCGTGGGCATTCTGGGTCTGTTCGTGTACACGAGCCAGGATAGCTTCGTTGAGAGTGCTTTCAGTCCAGGACGCGACATCCACGGAGGAAAAGCCGAAGAGTTTGAAAAAATCTGGTGGTGATTGTGCGTGATTTGGGTCGAGTTTTGCGAGAGCTCTGTACGCAATGCAGATATGTGTTTTTGGGTCTGAATGTTTTGATTATTAGTTCAATCCTCTTGTAGTGATACTCATCAGACTGAATTACCGCCTTGTTGACGTATTACATGGATTGGAAACGAAAAGTCGCAAAGGTAAGGAAGCGGAAACAAGCATAGGAAAAAAGTGAACCACCAAAGGTAGGTCATACAAGTACCAAATAGGATTGTGAGCACAATTGAAGAAATGTTCATGTCTGTCTACAATTTTTGTTACTTGATGGTGGTGGGTTCAAGCTAAGACGAAGTCTTTTTTTTCTACCTTGTTACAAAAGGCAAAGCTTGGTCTTCTTTGTCATAGCCTGAGATTAAACCTAGTGGCTGATATTGATACGATGCTATGCCTACACCGCCTTGTCTAGACCAAGGGGTCTCTGAACAAAGAATCATCATTCCGTCCTTCAACCATTGCATCTACCCTTGTTCCAATAACATATACATGGCATTCAATTGACTCTTTGTCGTCCGTCCTACGTTTCCTACCAGTTGGACTAACCTTTATATTTGTACTTCATTATCCGCTTGCAGCAAGAGGCTCATCAAATTATTCATCATCCTCAGCAAACACAACTTACAAGCAAAGCTTCCACCATAATGTCTGACAGCAGCGAGGCAATCGAATCTTTCAAACGCCGAGAACAACGACGTCGTATCCGAGGTTCAAGAGGCTCACAGTACGCTTCCAGCAGCTCGGAGTATAGCACAACGTCATCAAGGTATGGAACGAGCAAGGATATCCAACAACACTCGTTTCAAGCAAATGCCAGCAGCACACAGTATGGCATAGTACCATCGAGATACGGACCGGGAAAATTTATCCAACAGCAGTCGGAACAACTTGAACATAAACAAATAGAACAAGAGATTCAGCAGGAGCATCCACGAACCCTCATCGATCCGTCCAAACTCAAAGAAAAGACCAACCCTCATCCGTTTCAAACCTCGATTTCGTCATGCCTCACCTATACCATGCGAGTCATCTCGGGCCTATCCCAAGTCCTTTGCTTTATTATAAAACCACTCCTGTCTCCAAAAGTCATGGTAGTCACTATCTGCTTCTGCTGTCTGACGTACTTTATCAACATGGTGTCCCACTGGCTGTGTCATGTTGCCTTTATAACACCATTACTTGCTCCTCTCGTCCCCAGAGCTGTGTACGACCCACTCTGCGAGGTAACCGATGGGAAAGTGGTATATTTTCACCAAGGAATCGCCAGGGCGGACACGTTACCTGACTATACAAAATTCACGTCTGGTCCTGCGCAGTGGCAATATCTCAGAGACCACTTTAGTCATGTCTACCGCAGCATGTTAGACTCTAGGGCTGCCAGTCTGCATAGTCCAGGTGATGGCATGAATATTGCCGTGGCTCTGGAATCATACAGGGACGCTACAGTAGACGCTATCGGTCTCGAGCGTGCCTTCATTGCCCATCAACGCAGCCAATGGCACAAGGTGCATCAGTATATTCTGAAGTTCCCAAACGAGACTCCTGAGCCACATGTACTGGACAAGTTCTTTGCCCGGCCAAATTCCTGTCTTGCCGCGGATGCACAGAGCGTAACAGCCGAACTTATCGCCATATTGTCAGATGCCAAACGCTGCTACATTGAACTCCAAGCCGATATACCGCTGCACCGCCTCAACAAAAGCATGTCTAATGGAACGATCAAAAACTTCCGCCAGATGGTGGAATTACAGATTGAGGTAGCCGAAGGAGCTGATACACAAGAGGTACAAGAGGTTGCGGCGAGTGTACGAATGTGGACCCTGAACATCGATATCATCATGGAGAAGACAATGATGCGAAGTGATCGCTTAAGAGATGTTGTTGAGTGGTTGGGAGATATGCTCAACATTGTGACAGGGTACGAACAGAGATTGAGTCAAGGGCGGGGGAACAAGGCAAGGGAAGCCTGGGAAACTGAGATGATTGATATGATTAGGCAGTGCTTGGAGACTGCTGTGGCTTGGAGGGTCAAGGTAAGGGAGACTTTGGGGCAATGACATGTCTTGTTAGGGAATCGGATTTGTTATCATTCGCATCAAAAGTATTTGATGCTTCAATTGTTTCAACGTTATAGTGATATCACTCTGGGTACAGATCTTCAGTCCATGTTATTACCGAGTTTGGTGATTTTTCTAAGATTTATACTCTATCCTAACCCGATTATCTATACAATCAATATTCTTCTTTTTCTGTTCTGAAATGGAGCAATCGCAGGTGGAATTGAAACATCTATTACCAGCCTTTTGTAAATAGCCTATTGAGAATCAATATAACGATGATGCTCAACATTTCTCTGGAGTTTAGGATTGCACATTTATGCATGCTACCTTAAAACCAAGTTCATTTGTTACTCAGTCCGAATTCATTTATCACTCAACCTGATTTCAGTTATGACCTAATCTGATGTGTACTGTTTACACCTGTACCCTACCAATACCCTCTAAACCTCTTCCTCTCGGGCCATATAGTCCCCGCAACATCCTCAGCATGTCGAGCATTTTCTACCAGGATCCTCACCATATCCCCCCTCCGAACTGTCTCGATCAAGGCCATAGTACTCGAGTCACTAAGTGTCTCTATCCACTTGGTATGCCTCGACAGCCTAATAAGCCAACTATCCCACCACGAGCCAAGTTGGCATTGGACAGTCTGCTCCTCTCCTTCAATCACGCCGTTCCAGAAGTTCTGGTTCAGGCGAATTTCCGAGTCAAGAACTGTGATTTGAACTATCGACCTCGAGATCATATCCGCGATGGGTTCGGTTGTGGGGAGGATTGTGTGGCGGGTGAAGTTGACTGCTTCCAGAGTACTTGATATCCAGTCTGGACGCCCGCCTTTGTGTGGCAAAAGTGCCGACTCAACCTTACCAAGAAAAGACGGCACGTCAATGCCATGGAGCCTGCGCTGTAGGTGATGGAGACTCTTGGTAAGTTGATCGTTGTGGGACTCCGTCATGGACCAGAATTTCTTCATTATGCGGACAGTTTCTGTAGTGTTATCGCGATCCATCATTCGCGATATGACGTTGAGTAATGTTCCGCTCATACACATGTGTCCTTTGTCGTACAGGTGGTGATAGTCCCTCTGCAACTTTTCAAACTCAGCCATGAGATGTGTGGTATTGTCAATCAGCAGCGGGTCTGGTGGTGGGAAATCGGGGTTTGGAATGCGAGTTGCGCCTCGCCATGATACGAGACCCATCTTGATGGCCTCGATTTCTCTCTGGACGGCTGCGAAAAGTCGACTTGGACGAAGTGGCGGCAATGGATGTTGGAACGGCGTGAATAGTGGGACAAGCGAGTTCTCGTATGTGTTATAGACTGTATGAATGGGCTGCCAGATTGGTGGCTCTTCTGACGATACTGTTGATTGGACCGTGACCCATGCTGGATGACCGATGTTGAGCGTTGATACAAGGTATGCGAGGATGATTATAGCAAGTACATTTGTCCAGGGAAAGTATTTTTCTCTCCAGGGGTCATCTGAAGCCTTTACCATTGGCAGTACATCCAAAGCATCTTCCTCGGTGCCAAACTCGGGATGACCATTTGAGCTACAGTCTTCTCTATCGAAGATATTTACAATCGGGTGTTCGAATTCTATTTCCGGCGAGTCATGGATATCCGGTGGACTTAAGAAAGCGACGCCGTGAACGAGATGAATAACGCGGTCAACAGGAGGCACCCAGTTGGAATGGATACACAGCTGTAGTGGAAGGGGTGCTGTGTCAGGCGATAGTCTGAGAGGAATAAGAAGACGACAACAGCTGTGAGATGCGCATTCTGAGGAAGTTGACGATGGTGTCGGGGGAGGAGAAGACATTGCTGGTGTTGGAAATGTTTGAGCGAAAGGACGGGTAAGCGAAAGGACAGGTGAGATGAAGAGAGAAAGAACAAGAAAGAATGAGGGACGAAATGGATTGATTGTTGTTGGTTGGTTGGTTGATGTGAATGAAACTAACAAACAAAGAAAACCGTGCTAAATTTGAATGCATATACGGTGATTGAAGTGAGGGCAATTTGTTCAGAGTCCAGTTGACTTATACAAAAAGACACTTGAGAGATACCGACGGATTAAACAATGTCTAGATGTATGCCCAAGAAAAATATAATGATAATGTTATCACTACTGGTTGCTACCGTATTAATAAAAGCACTGGGATTTTATCTGAGTCTGAGTCCGAGTCTGAGTTGGGTGGATATTGCGATTAGCTATCGATTGGTGCGCTTCCTGATTGTTTTTGACCAAATCTGGACTAGCCTAAAGTAGAGGTGCAACTAGGAATAGCTTCATTTTACTTTAATGACCACGGTTCATATGGGATGAACCCACCGGTAGAACTTCGGCTAAATTCGGCTACACACCTCTTTCTTAGAAATCAATTTCAAAAGATGTGTCCCAAAGCTGGACTTCTAAGAACTGATACCTTCCATTCCAACCCGTTTACTGGGTGATACTTTAACAAACGTTAGCGTTGATGGGCGCTAACGACCCATCATCTGAGTTCTGTTCCATATACTGGAGTACCTCAATATGCTGAGGGTTGCACTGCTCTCGAAAGAGCTAATGATCCATAAACAGGATTCTGTTCCATTTGCTGGACTACCTCAATACTGAGGGTAAACACACCCCCCTAACGGGTATAAGTTGAAAGTCTCATAGCTGAGACCATATTCACCCTAACGGGTAGAAGTTGAACGCCTCATAGCTGAGAGCAAGGTAAGCACCCCAACGGGTCTTCATTTTAAAGAGCCTAATGGCTCCAGGTTTGGGATCCTCTGGCGAGGAAACACGCATCCTGACGGAGCGAGTTTTGCACCAAATGGTGTGAAAAAGCCTCATAGCTGAGGGCAAGGTAATAAATATTTTACCTCTCCGTTCTTCCAAGAGTAAGAACCATGAGTGGTGAGTTGTCTCACTCTCATCAGTCCAAAATATTATGGAGAATCTCGAATCTAGACATGTTCATGAACATGGCCATGGTTGTGAGATGACAGGTTTGAATCAGAGTAAGACGAGAGATGGAGGATGAACTCTTATGTTAAATAATAACGAGACTTGAGACCAAGCATAACGTATTACAGGGTGAAAGAATAAATGATCTGTTTGCCATTCTCTACAGACTAATGATATAAAGAGGCTTTGTATACTGTACTTGTGTCTTTATAAAGATTTCTTTCTGACCTTCTTTTTCCCTTTGTAATGCCAACTTTCGTTCATTCCAATAGTTCATTTTTAAGTTTTTGATCTTGCTGCATGAAGGTCACTAGTAGAGTTCCTCAATGGTTTTTTTATGATGTCTGGGAGTTGATTGCCTTGGTAGTTCATCTGATATCGGGATTAACCTTTTGTGTTGAATACAACCAATGGCTCGGATTTTAACTTGCAGTCTTCTTTCAAAGACTCCTTTCCCGTTCTTTGCCTGACTTTTCTCGCCTCACTTTCCACTCCATAAAGATCATCATACTGAGTCCTATTTGATTCTTTATGTAACAGACTCTCTGGGTGGCTCATTTGAAATTCTTTTACTACTACAAATACTACTACTTTTGTACAGCAACGACCGACCTGAAGGAAGTCAAAGCATTAGAGCCAGTCTGGTTGAACACCACTTCCGTCCTTGGGCAACCCAATCCCGAATGACTGTCTGGCCATTATCTGGTGTTCTCACCTAGCTCTGTCTATCTCTAACCTCAATTTCATGCCAAAATGTGCGGCAACAACTCTTCAACCCTCATCTGCAACAACTCGTTGCAAAGTTATATCGAAAGGAAGGATGTCCTGAACGCCTCATCTGCCTCTAAAAACCGGAATCCGCAAGTTATCTTTTGCTTCGATATTCGCGGCAAGGTTCTAAACGCCCTATTTCAACAATCCACGCTGTCCAGCGGTAAGGAAGACTTAGGCCGCGCAATCACCGACAACAAGACCAAATTCTGGGACTTGATCAAACTCTGCAATCTTAAGCATCGTCAGATGAGTCAGAGTTATCAAGACATCGTCATGCCAGCATTCAAGAAGTTGATTCTGTACCAGTTTCGACTTGCTTCGAATCATGGCTTGTTGTTTCTCAATGAGGGCAGATGGTGTAAGAATGACAGTTTGAGATTTGCAAGTGACGAGGAACTGGGAAAATGGTTGGCGAGGGAACAGGACATCTCAGTGAAGCCGAACAAAGGCCTACAGGGATCGCGTTATGCCACAGTTATCCCTCCAGAGATCCAACAACAGTCCTGCCGTCCTCAGTAAGCGCGTTTGCCCAAGTCATGATCAACCTCGGCTAACAGTGACAGACCATCACGATATGCCACCGAATCTCCTCCACAGATTCAGAATCAGCCCTCGCATCCTCAGTAAGCACCTTGCCCCAAATACCAATCATTCCGACAACTTACAATGATATAGACCATTACTATTTGCAAGCACAAACAACGACAAGGTCAATGGCTGGGTTAACAATTTGCCCCGAAACCAGAACGATAACCTCCAGAATAAGCTAGAGAGGATGGGTCTTGAGTACCAAGATCGTATGATGGACATGTTGGCCTTTTCAGAGGAGCAGGGGAAGCTTTGGGCACAGTTTTGAGATGGATGGAGGTTAACAGTGAAAGAGGAATCTTGTTCAGATGATCATTATTCTGGGAGAGGAATGAGAGATATTTTTCCAGATGAGCCATTCCCCAGAATTCGCAATAACATATTCAATTCTACCGAAGGAGATAAGCTATTTACTTGCACTTAGGTTTTCAACATCACAACCAAGATTCCTTACCCTAAACAACTATTTCTAAAAGCTTACTAATTAAACAACAAATATTCCGGTTTTTTTTTTTTTTTTTTTTTTTTTTTTTTTTTTTTTTTTTTATGGTGGAATTTGTTATAGTTTTAAAGAGCATAACATAATGATTCTTTAATTTAGTTAGCGCTGAGAAGTGATGAACAAATGCGGGAAGTGCATGTAGATGGACTTGATATTCTTTAGAAACTCGGAATTAGTTGCACGGATGTGTTCTGTAAATGACGTAGTTTCAAATAACAATCCTAATCTCGTGGCTTGTGGTCAGCCAATCATGGTGTATTCCGATATGAATTCTGTCCAATCAAAGCAATGTAGTGGAGATGACACCGTGGTTGGTTTGTGCAAGCAGAAATATGGGTTCTTGTTCATCTCCGATTCGCGAATCACGTCGCGAAACGCGAACCTCCGTCGACAACGCCGCAAACTGGCCGACATCACGAATTGCATTGCAACAGTTTTTGAGTGTGATGAGCGTTATTTTTAACCATTGAGAAGACGTAAAACATAACGCGACGTGCGTCCACTACTGAACTTACTCCGCCGCACCGACGACTCCCTGGCATCACGACCTCGGGATTCTAGTATCACATTACCAACGACCCCGAATGCGCCACCCATAACTATTTTAGTTCTGACACAGCGGCCGCTCCAAGTAATCAGCATGAGCAACGCCCACCAGCGCCGGTTGAGCAAGCGTGTCGTTACGGCGTCAGCGACAGACTATGAGCACGACGCTGACTTCGCATTTGTGCGAAAATCGAAAAGAATTAAAACGAACAAGACGGATGAATCGAAGCCGGAAGCATTGCCAGAGATAAAGGCTGAACTAGTGGCGAAGTCTAAAAAGGGGCAGCCCACGGCGAAGCAACACACTGCTAAGGCACCGACAACTAATAGAACGATTGTGGAAGAGGAGCCGCCCGGGAAAGAAACGGACGCGGCGACTAAGCCCAAGACGAGGAAGAGCAGCAGAAGCAAAGCCAGTTTTGACGCGTTGATTGAGCGAGAAATCAATATCCCTAAGAGACCATTAACCAGTAGGGGCACGGGACGATTTAAGAAAGCACAGGAGGAAGGAGTTCCTCAATCAACACCAGTATCCCTATCAGACCTAGTACCCGATGTATCACCAACTTGCCATGTCAAAGAAGCATCTGAGAAACGTGGATCCCGCGCAAAACCTCCTAGACTGGTCCCGGACTGGGATAAATCGCCGCAACGCAAACCGCCTATGTACACGGCCACAGTTGCTCTGCCTATAAGCGATACGCCCATCATCAACAGAAATAAGGAAATGCGGAAGAAGGGAGGCAATAGCAACAGGCGAAGCAGTCTAGGTAACCGTGGAAGAAGGGCGAGCTCTTTGATCGAGAGCGGCCAAACAGCAATACCCCACCGAGGGGTCAACCCGGCGAATTTCTACAAACATATTGAAGCCGAAGGCTTAACAGAACCTCGGCGTATGAGACAACTGTTAACCTGGTGTAGCGAGCGCGCCCTGGTAAAGAAGCCTCCTCATGGCGCACCGAATACTAATGCTATTTTGGGTGCTTATGCTATTCAAGACCAACTGCTAAAAGACTTTGCGGCTCGATCTGAGTTCTCGGACTGGTTTAGTCGAGAAGATAACACTGTAAAAGTTCCTATAGTGTTAAGGACTAACCCTAGGAATATGGAGTTAGATGAGAAACTGGCCAAATTGGAAATCAATATCAAAAGATTACAAGAAGAGAAGAAGGTATGGCAAGCAATACGAAAACCACTCCCTAAGCAATCACCACTCTTCTCAGAAGGCGACACTGGGCGCATTATCCTACCAGACTTTGATCTTTTAGATCCCGACGAAGGCAAGATCCGAGGATTCCTGGCAAACGAGATAGCATCATTCGACACTGTTCAGTCTGAGATAGAATCAAGATTGCGGACTATCCAGTCGTCACTCGAGTTTCAGGTCGACCAACTTGCCGACAACGTGCACAAGCTTGAACAGCGGGTTGTTGTCGCCGGCAAAGAAGCGGATAAGGTCCTTAATGTTAGTGCCGTACGACTTCGACAACGTGAGAAGTGGGAGAGAGCGAGCGCAGGAACAAGAGACATGCCAATCATTGAGGTTCTAAGGAGCCTGGGAAATATTCTCCCTGAAGGAGGCGGATAAAACAGCAAAGCCAGGAGCAATCATCCTTCAGGTTTGCACTTATAGCAGAGCGGTCATTCCATTCAATTCTGTTAGGAGCCCACTCCTGTGACAGTTGACTCAGTTTCGTCTGCTAAGCATGTGGTAGCGCCGTGATCTTGATTCCGTATATATACCTTGATCCTAGAATTAATCTGTTCTAACCCACTATATAACGAATAGGCTTAGTTTTCAATGAAGGTAGAATTGGATCTCTGATTAGTGCTTATTTATATGTTTAGGCATTTACTCTGACATCTATCGTTTGCATCGGCTGGCAGTTTAGGCTACTGTGCGCAGTCTTAGTGGCCGGTTAATATTCTTTCCTCGATTGTCAAATCGATCAAACGGCTGCGACATCTCGTATATTTGCTTCTCGATTATCCCGATATGAGTCTGCTGAAGGAGACCAGGGGTTCCCATAAACCCTCAGACCTTTGACGTTACTTTTCGAGTGACACTACTAAAACCAACCAAATTTCAGTATACCTCGCTGAACAGCGGGATAAAACATATCAATTGTATGACAACTGGTCTTGAACTGCAGGACTATACCCGTGACTGAGGCAGGAGGCCCTCA
This sequence comes from Fusarium cf. aywerte, assembly GCA_011034095.1. Taxonomy (NCBI): domain Eukaryota; kingdom Fungi; phylum Ascomycota; class Sordariomycetes; order Hypocreales; family Nectriaceae; genus Fusarium; species Fusarium cf. aywerte. The sequence continues at coordinate 6,627 of WETZ01000097.1, read as the reverse complement.
ATAATATCAGTGCTTGAAGCAGGGAGACTTTGTTTCACAACCTGAAATCGTCTCCCAAGCCTTACAAATAAAGGAATCGCCCCTCAAGCTGAATCCAGAGGCCGATGCCCTGCTCAGCTTGCAACATCCTAACTTGCAACACGTCCATGCAGTAACGGAACAGGGTATACTACACAAGAAACGATATGCCGAACCGAATGCGACCGCCCCGCTCCAAAGTAAATGGAAGGAGAAAAGCAAAACACCAGCAGACCTCAATACAATTGTATCTCTACAACCATATTAGGAGGATAGTAACCTCAACGACATAGAATTCTAAGTATCTACCAAACATCTTTATATCATGTCACCGGTCTTTAACAGGATGATTAAAGGCCCCTTTCAAAAATCTCAACCTAACGACAAAGGCCTCTTAGAAATTAAAGCTTCAGACCGGAACCCCTAGGCTCTCCTGGCCTTACTTGATATTATACGTAATCGCCACCGCTAGGCGCCTAGAAAGCTGAATCTAGACACTATAGCATGAACCAGGCTTCTTGTTGGTTTAATATAACTGCCTTAAAATTATTAAGGATCTCTTGAATCCATGACATGCGCGTCTTCACGATTGGTAGAAGTACGACTGGCTAAGCTTTGATAAAAACTTAATAAATTCTTTTGGCAAAGCTAAATTATTACTGCTAACTATTCATTGCCGTAACATTTTGAAGTCCATTGGTCTTTACTAAACTGACAGATTCCGCAATACTCAGAACCTTTGGGCCTTATTGGAACACATCTATCAATCTGCTATCAATCTGCTATATATACTTAATCATCGGCTGTCAACTGACGCACACAACAATTATCGTGGATCCCCTGCGCCAAGGTATCCTGTAGACTTGTGGTCAGGCCCTGTCAGTAGAACGAGTCCTGCTGATACTCAGCTAGATGCATGACCGGATTCAAACATGACAGTGGTACATGAGAATGTTTTATACTAATGTTGATCTGGGGCTACCTAAGTAGAATTGGCGTAAAGTCAAAGACGCAGTGATGTAAGCTTGCCCCATAAGCCTCGAACAGTAACCATGCTTTACAGTGAAGATCGAAATCGGTTGTCCATCCGCACACCCTCTTCAATTTCTAGCACACGGATCATCTTTACGGGGTATATATAGTAATTACTGATTTTACTGTGCTCGGTGTATCCTGGCGGCCAAGTGATAGTCAGGTGATCCGCAGCAGTGTTACCCCACAGGGTGAAAGCTGCTCAATCTAAACCTGCACTTCCCGTCTTTTTGTTAGCATTACGTGGGTGAAAGCCCAACTTATGGTCAGATTGATTATATTTCCTTGTTAATGACCGATGACTACCCTCTCATAGCAGGACTGCAACAAGTCTTTCGACAGCTGCCGACTGGGATTATCCTCTGCTAATATCTCTGCCTCAACCGCAACCACATGCTCCAGCATCTCGATTGCTTTCCTTGTCTGGCCATCTGCAAGGTATGCTCCTGCAAGTTCGTGCTCTGATGCCAGTCGATCTGGGTGATTTTTTGCCGATATCCTCTCTCGGATCTTAACTATATGCTCCAGTATATGGATGGCCTTCTTCGTCTGGCCATCTGCAAGGTATGCTCCTGCAAGTTCGTGCTCTGATGTCAGTCGATGTGGGTGATCCTCTGCCAGTATCCTCTCTTCGGTCTTCACCACGCGCTCAATTACAGATACTGCCTCCATCACACGCCCGTCGACGAGCAAGCATTGGCCCACCGATAATCCCAGTCCACATTCTCCTTCATTCTCCAGGTATCTTGTAGTTCCCAATAACCTGAGCGCATGTGGTAGATACTGCCGCCAGAGATCGCGGTTTTCCCAGTCATCAGTTGGAAATACCTCAGCAACACGTGCCAATGTCGTATGTTGCACGTCTCTGTCACGGCCCTCGTTCTCATTCCATCTTCTTATTGCAAGGTGTACTAGGCTATGCATATCGAAGGCTGCTTCACGCCCTCGTTGGCTAAGGAAACCGTGTCCAGTGAGCGTACCGATCGCTTGTATCATTTGCTGTTCTGTGTTCAACCTCGGAAGGATAGGTCGAGGAATCCCTCTCGGCTCAATAAAAGCCATAAATGAGAGTAGTTCTGCCGCTGCTGGAGTAGTTCTGCGTATCCGGTCGAACGACACAATCCACGTGGTAGCAACAGCGCCCTGCGAACTATCGTAGTGAGCTTCGTCATTATATCCTTGCTCAAGAAGCTCAATTGTATTTTCTGCGTCAGTATCGTTAAAAACTCGAATGTATTCCGCGATAGAAGTCTCATAAACATTCATATACGCTGCTGCCTGCGCAATCGCTAGGGGAAGGTAGGTAAGAGCATTAACGAGTTGAGACACACTTGCACTATCGTCTAGCCCGTCCTTGTCGATCAAGGACCTCTTGAGTAGATCTATTGCCTCTTCTGGTTGCATCTGTGGTAGCCTTTCTATAGAAGTCTTCGCTGCGGCGATAGCTACTTGCCTAGATCGTGTTGTAAAGAGGGTTCGCCCGTTGTCACTGGATGGAAGAAAGCCGAGAATCCCTCTACCCGAGTGCGTCGACTTGCGGAAAATCTCTGCATCATCGGCATTGTCGACAACGAGAAACCAACTTCCTGCATCCTTCGAGCTGAGATGCTGCCGCACTGCATCTTTCGCATCTTCCCCTTCAGAGAATCGGATACCAAGCGTTTTGACAAGCTTCACGCATTCCTGCTCGAAGCTGGCCATACTGACAGCAGGCATCCAAAATACTGAGTAGTCTGGCTTGTTTTCCTTGACCCAGAAAGCAAGCTGCAGAGCGATCTGAGTTTTGCCGAGACCTCCAAGTCCGACCAGAGCGACCTTTTGCCGCCCTTGTTCGAACAGTAGACCTCGTAGCCTCGTGAGTATATCCTTTCGACCCACGAAACAGTCGTTTTTCGAAAACGGAACTAGAAAGACAGGTTGCCCCTGAGGCTCAGCTTTGCTCTGCCCATAGTAATCTTGGTTTTGTAAAGAAAGTCTTCTCTCGGAGTTGGTGGCTGGGCCTTGAATATCTTTAACCGCAATCAGTTCTTGTCGTGAGAGACGTGATAGAACATACCGTAGGTAAATGAAGGTACCCAAAAACTGAGGAATGCCTTCGCACAAGCCGCCGCCGTAGCCGCAGCATATCGCTGCCAGGTCTTACTTTTGTGACTGTCGGCGTAGTCGCAAGCGCCTTTGATAACGATGCATGGAAAGTTGTCCCACACGCCAGCACCCTCCATCTCGAAAGCAATACTATCTCCCGCATCTGCAATTTTACCGCGGTTTTCGCCAGACTTCATAACTGAATCTCCAGATGCCATCAATCCAAAATGGATAGCAGGCGTGAGATGGGTCCCACTCATTTCGAGGCGTCGCCGCGGCACCAGCTTGCCGTTACACCCTGCTTGGTCGCACGACTTTTGGTCCTCACTGTGACGATATGCTGCTTCAAACAGTCTGTCATTTTCGGAGCCCGGGTACGTTGCATGGAGTCGTGGATTACAGCGCATCATATCTAGGCATTTGATCGTCTTGCTCGTTAGATCTTCCTGGCCCCGATATGTTTTTAGTTTGGCTAAAACGCCTCGTATCTCAGAATTAGGTCTCCCAAGCGCGTCTAGTAACGTGTCTTTGGTGACGAACTGGTCTGGCAGGCGCCGTCCCAGATCATATTGGACAATGCCGTCACTAATAACGACATCTCCGAGCACGATCTCATCGCCATTATGCCTAAAAGGGACAACTCCACACACACCCACCACAAGGGCAAGTCTAATGTTAGGAAAACTCATGTGGCATTTTGCGGCTACTGCCGCCGCGTTCGCTTTACCCATCCCTGGCATATGCGCTAAAACAACGTTATGGCGGCCGATCACACCTGTGGAGTAGGCGTTGGGGTCGCCTGGCTCTTTGTCGAAAGGTGGGCCATCATCGTCCCAGTAGTGATCGAACAAGGCCTCGATAGCATCAGCCTCGAGAGGTAAAGCGCAAATGATGGCTATCTCAAAGCCGAGACGGTCGCTCGGCCGGGGCGGCCGGGTCGATGAAGTTGGCATGACAGGACTGCGGCTCATTTAACCGATGAAACCAGGCAAGCCGTAATAACATCCTCTAGAGAGCGACTGTCATCAACGAACTCGTCCCAAGGTATCGTAAGGCGGAACAAGCACGAAAACGGTAGAGATATTCACGATCAAGAATATGATTGTATAACCGAGGAAATAACACACTATAATGAAAAATGGAAGAGTAAGAATGAAATGGATTTTCGCGCTATTGCTTGTCGGGGGTATTTTAGACGAGCGACTCTATGGACTGGAAAGGGAAAAGAAATCCCAAGCAATAGAACAATGACCACGGAGCGGGTCAAAGCTCAACCCCGCAAGGCACATTTCCTTCGCTCGTGACTTGGATTATTCTTATTGAGAGCGGATCTGTCACCAATCATATGGCCTAAAACCCCTGCAAAAGCTGCAGCTTACGTCCAAGGCTGATTCATCAAAATATCTAAAAAATTGATGCAGGCGGTCCTAGGGTAAGTAAGGGTTTAGACTGCATGGTCTGTGTTTCTCCGAGTCTTTGCGCGTTTGTGAGAGCGAGGATAAGCATAAAACTTTCTGAACTTCTTATCCATATTTAATACAATACGTGATTAGATGAAAATTTTTCATGATTCTCAATTCTCACTTTGCAAGACATCCTTGAGAAATGCTTTACTAAACCAGGGTCCCAAGCTCATAAGCCACTTTAGCTTTTCATCAAATAATTAGGCAAACTAGTACACGGCCCGCTCTTAGCGTCATTTGACAATGATCATAGGTCACGAGATGGAACGGCAGCTAAAACGTAGCACGTAAAAAGGATAAAGTTACGTTTCTTAGGTATTCTAGAGATACTTACCATGATGCAATCTTGTCTAGGTGGAGATGGATATCGCGATTCGTCAAAGTGCCCACAAACCATGCTACTGGACTGAAGGTATAGAGTACTGCCGCACCACAAAGAGATTCTGCACACACGACTCTGGATTCTTTCTGGTCAAACTCATCTTTCGGAAGAACGAGGAGCAAGTGCGAAAATTCCCGATGTGGATGAATATAGCATGGCAAGACCCACGGTGGTGAGGTGGCCTCAATATTGCCCTCGTCCTGTGACGTTGAACGGATACCTCTGACAGGAAATCGTTTCTGTTTTATCTCGGCCTTAAGTCCGATTTTGGCCTCTCTCGACATAATGCTGTAACACCTATTTCTGGACGTTATGGGAGAAGGTAAAGATATGGAGGTTAAGGACAAGACTGATTATTTACCGTGAGTAATTGCATTGTGGTTTTTGACCATGGATGTAAGCTGTCAGCAAGGGCACGTTAATACCGTATGATGATGAATAGTAACCGTGTTATCAACACACCCCCGGCTAAAACGTCCATGTAGTATAAATCAAAGAGAGTAAAAAATGTACAACCAATCTCCAGCTTTACTGTACGTGATTTCCATTCTCTCACTTTCCTACTTTAGGTAGAGGCCGACTTTTGTCTAGGATAAGACATCGGGCGATTTGTTGTTTAATTGCTGCCTAGTTTTCGAGGAAAAGCACAGAATCATGGAAGCGGACTATTTTTAAGCGTGACCATTTCATACCCCTACTGAGATTTGCCCTGAACTTCCATATGCATTCCCTCCAGCATTCGAAGTTTCTACTTATGCCCTCGCTGAGGGCGGTGTGTCCTTGGTGTTCGTTAAAGACTCCGTAAAAGCATCACTACACTGATAACATGCCATAAGCAAGGGTTTACGTAACAGCTTGCGATGCATTTTAGGCATCATTTCAATCGTAAAGCAATAAAAGTGTTCATGTTTGTTACCTTTCCTGTAAACTATTATCTCACACATCTCAACATCCTTTTTGATATTTAACAGCTTACTTTAAATTCAAGATACTTCTTTCTGACACTTTTTCTCTCAACAATGCACACCAAGTCCTCCTTCACCGTCCTGCTTGCCCTACTGCCTGCAATCCAAGCCTTTGAGTTCACTGGGCCTGACCCCTCGGTCGACCTTGACTTCAGAAATGATATCACCATCACTTGGACCGGCGACGTTGGAAAGGATATTTCCCCCAAGTTCGATCTAGAATGGTATTCTGAACCCGACAAGCTCAATACGATTGCCGCTGAGATCACCCACAATGTCGCAGACGTGTTCTTATCTGATCGTCAGTATAAGATGAAGGTCGGCGAGAACACGAAGGACATGCTTCGTCCGTTTGCCGAGAAACTCGCTGCAGACAATTTGTTCTCCTTCAGGGCCATATTCAATGATGGAGACAAAGACGTCACGTATTACAGCCAGAATTATACTGTCATTGGACTGAACTATGTAACCAGTGTTTGGAAGAGATGCTGCCTATATATGGGTTTGATATCTGTCTAGCTTGGTGAGGGTTTTGGATGTATGACAAATGGGGTTTTTGCTCCGATAAAGTTTCCCCAATTCAGCTAACTATGTAACGTATATGATAAGCGAGTGAGCCAGACAAGCGAGTGAGCCACTACATTTCTCACCTTAAATGCCTTTTTTTTAAACTTTTCATAAA
>WETZ01000092.1:0-33275 GCA_011034095.1 Fusarium cf. aywerte | reverse complement strand
ATAAACTTAAGAATTTATATAAAGAAATAAAGAAAGAACTTAAATATATTAAATAATAAATAAAGTAATACTATAATATTAAGAAGGTAAAAGGACTAACCTTTAAGGAGGGAGATATAGCCTACCTATTTATAAAAAATATTATAATAAAATAACTATTATATAAACTTAACTATAAATATATTAGACTATATAAAGTTAAATGCCTAATTAAGCCAGATATATACAATTTAGAACTACTACTAAAAGTTAGATTATATCTAATTTACTATATTTTATTCCTTAAATCTGCAGCCGATATAATATAAATTAAGACTAATAATAAACCTAAAGATATTAATAGATTAGAAATATATAAAGCAAAAGAAATTAAAGATATAAAGAAAATTGATAATTAAATAATATATCTAATTAAATAGAAAGGCTACCTAAATAATAAAAATATATAGGAACTACTAAAAAACCTTATTAATGCCTAATAACTCCTAAAGAACTTCCATTAATATCGTTAGGGAATAAAGAAGGATTAATAAATAAACTAAGACCTAAAGACTTAAGAGTTAACTGCTTTAAGGTAGTAAACTAATTTTAGAAAGTACTATTTAATATAGCTAACTTTAAAGCAGCCTTTTTATCCTTTTTAGCTTTTTCTAACTTATCTATTAAGTTTAACCTATATTAAATTATATTTATGCCTTTTACTTTAACTTAATAATACTGCCTTTATAAATAAGTAATTTTTAAGAATTAAGTATTTATTTTATTATAAATATAAAAAGATTTAGCTTAAAGATAAATTAATTCCTCCTTAGTGGCCTCTTTATTTTACTTTAGCCGATATTTCTTATCGATAAGTTTATAAGCTAATATTATTTAATATATAAGAATTACTAAAATCCTAAAGAAAATTACTTACCTATAGATAACAATAACCTATAACTATTATAAGAATACCTAGCCTTTATATAAGGTTTATAACAATTGGATTTCTTAGGATTAAGAATATATTAATCGGTTAGACTATAACTTATGCAGTTTGAATAAGGTATAATTCTAATGCTAAACGATAAAATAGTAGTCAGAAGGGCATAATAATTTTTAATAAATTTCTTTTTTGCCTTTATAATATAATTAATAGATATTTTAAAAAAAGATTATAGGTTTAAGTTTAACCTATTAGGGTTAATTAATAATAAAGGATATTATAAACTAAGCCTTAAGGATAAGGCCTAAAGAGGGGAGAGATTATATTATAATCTAATAGATAGCTTAATTACCCTATATATGCCCCTATATTTTTTACTAATCACTTAATAATATCTTATAATATAATTAATATTAAGACTTTATAATTAGCACTAATTCTATATAATTAATATTAATCCCTTTAGCTTAGCATTAATCCTATAATAATATTACTAATTAACTAAGATTGACTAAATATATATATATATTTATTTAGCATTAAATAGAATTTAGCTTACTAGCTATTAATAAAACTTTTTTACCTAAATACGCCTAACCTACTTTATTTACTATTAAGAGATATAATACTTTATAACGCTTAGCATTACGCCTTATATATCTGCCAATATAAACCTAATATAGACTAGTTTATCCCTTGGGAATTATATAACCATTACAATTAGGTAAATATATTATTTACCTTATAAAGCTTTTAAACTTTAGCCTTTAATAAGGTAGTCTTTTATATATTCCTTATAATAACCTTTATAAAAAATTAAAAAGCTTTAAGGATTAACTTTAAAGAGTTATTATAATATCTTCTAATTTAGCCTTAAAGGTATTTAAATTATAATTTAGCCTTAAGGGCTATTATTAAGGTCTTTAAAGTTTAAATTTAAGCTTATTAAATTACCTTTTTAATAGATATTAAAGTCTATAGCTATATATTAAGCTTTAGGATTATAACTTTAAGGTTAAAAAAAGTAAATTTAATAATATTAAAAGGGAAATTCTTATAAATTTAAAGTTAAGATATATTTAATTATAACTTATTCCTTTTAATTACTTAATTTCTAACTATTAGGGACATAATTAATATAAGTTAATATACCTTAAGATTAATAGTAAAGGTTATAGAAGTTAATATTATATAGAAATATAACTTATTATAGACTTAATTTCAAGTCTTCTTAATAGGCCTAATATATAAGATTTATATAAGCCTTANTAAAGTTAAGATATATTTAATTATAACTTATTCCTTTTAATTACTTAATTTCTAACTATTAGGGACATAATTAATATAAGTTAATATACCTTAAGATTAATAGTAAAGGTTATAGAAGTTAATATTATATAGAAATATAACTTATTATAGACTTAATTTCAAGTCTTCTTAATAGGCCTAATATATAAGATTTATATAAGCCTTAATAGTAAATTATAATATATTACTTATTTATTTAATATATATTATAAGTGAGTGTCCTATATAAGTAAGTATCTTAAAAATCCTTTACTTTATATTATTACTATTTAATTAAATAATTCTTAATAACTTAATATATTATAATCTTTATATAAAGCTAAGATCCTTTTTACCCTTTAAGCCATTTAGAATAACTTAAAATTAAGTAGTTAAAAGGCTGCAATTAAATATAATATTAATTATTATACCTTAAGTTACCGGCAGAATAGTATTTATTTAAAGAGTAACACTACTATTAAATTATAAAATCTATTTAATTTAAAGGAGTAAATAATAGTTTAATTTATCTTTAACTTAAATTTATAAGGATTTCCTTTACATTATACTTTTATAGAAAAGATAGCTAATTCTCTACTTATTAACTATAATATATTATTAGTTAATAAGCTTTAGGTATATAACTTTATATAGTAGTAACTAAAGCTTAAAATATATTAATTTTAAAGATATAACTATTATAGAGCTAAATATAAAGACCTAACTATTATTTATAATTGGTTTTACCTTATAAAGAATATAATTATAAAATATAATATCTAATTAGCTGATATTTAGAACTTTAATAAGATTGGCTTTATAATAAGTATAATTAAGTCTGGGATAATTATTATAGGCTCCTATAGGTAAGGGATATTAAAAAAAGTATAGCTTAAAAACTATAAATAAATTACTATAATTAAGGCAATTAATATAAAAGGTTAATTAATCCTACTATTTATTATTAATATAGGCTAATATTACCTTATTAATTAGTATTATAAATATAACTTACTTAATAATTAGGTTATTATATTAAGTAAAAATAAATAGACTAATAATTAATTAGGCCTTAATTAGCTTAAGCATTTTAATTAATTAATAAAAGACTAATCGGTTAATTCCTATTATCTCTTAATCCTTAATAGTTATAAAAGCTATTACTTAACTAAATTTATAAGATATTATAAGGAGAATAAGATTATTATATTCTATATACCTACTTATACCTTTTATCTATTTTAGCCGCTTAATATTGGCTACTTTAGGCCGCTAAAAAAGGCTTATAGGTAAGAAATAAAATATTTAATTAAATACTTTATAACTTATATATTTAAAATTAAATTCTTTCCTACTTTTTATATTACCTATTAAGCTACTATTATAAAAAGTAATATAAAAGTAAGTTTTAAAGGGGCTAGGCTTATTTCTTTTAACTTAAAAAATATTATATTAAAGATAGATATACTATTATAGACCCTAATACCTCCTCTAAAGGTTATAGCACCTTTAACTCCTTAGACTTTAAGGACCCTAAAGATAATATAAAAGTCTTAATTATATTTTAAATATCTATAAGAATAAATTATTAATTATAAAAATAACTCCCTAAAGTTAATAATATAAGCAGTTAAGTATTTTAAAAAGGGAAATAATATCCTTATCTATAAGGTGGCTATATTAAAAGATAGGGTTTAATAACTTAAATAAGCTAATTAGGTAATAAGGCAATACTAAAGGGGAAAAAGAATTAAATTATAAAAAGGAGGTCCTTTAATTTTAAAAGAGGCATTATAGTTAATTAATTAAATAGATATTAATATATAGGTAGCAGCTAAATTATTAAGAAGTAATAATTATAAAAGGTTATAGGGACTAAAGGTTATATATTATGGCATATATACTAGGGCTAGGTATAATATAAGGACCTATTAGGAGGAAATTAAGGTTAATATAGAAGAATATAGTAATTAATTTTAATTAATTAAATAGGTTATAGTGTTTTTATTGCTAATTTACTTAAGAAGGTTAGGATTTTAAGATACTTACTTATATAGGACACTTATTTATAATATATATTATACTACTTATTTATTATATATATTAAAAGAAGTTATATATAATAATTAACCTTAATTAAAGTAAATATAAATAAGTTATTATATATATAATAATTAATTCTTCCTCTTTTATCCCTTTATTAATTTTATTTAATTATTTTTATTAATATACTTAATAATTAACTATTATAATTACTTAAAAAAGTTAAAATTAAAAAGTAAACTATAGGAAAAGTAAATTAAATTATAAGTTATAATTTTAAGTTATAATTATAAATTATAGCTATAAGCTATAACTTATAAGTTATTATAACTTATATAGTATAGTAGATTGCTAGCAGTAACTGCTAACCTATATACCTTAGGCTCCGCTTTTGCCTTTACATACCAGGCTGCAATCACAATAGAATTATTTTCTTTCATATCACAACATCACAACATCACAACATCACAACATCACAATCCACATACAAAGTCAGTAAGTTCTCAACACCCTGAAATATATACAGCACATACCAATAGTGAACACAGTATCGCACTATACAACACAATGACTGGACGAGGAAAGCGCAGTGCAAGGGGAGCACCTCAACAGGAGCCACCCAGAAAGCGCGGTCGTATGACCAGAAACGATGAACCCAGCGAGGAGGCCATCAGACAGGCAGAAAGAATGTCTGAAGAGAACCCCCCGCTGGCAAGTCAAAGCACGGATGAAATCCTCGCCACCTTCGGTCCGCCAACTCCTGAAGGCTGGACTGAAGATGACGAGGAGATCATCGCAGAGCAATGGGATAAGTCTGAGGCGAAGAAGGATTGCGAACGGCTCGTATCATCCAACCACGCAGCACTGCTGAGGCTTTGGAAAACCTGGCTTCGCCTTTTCAAGACCGCCCCGCTCTGGCTAGTCTCTGCTACAGTCGGCATGTGATACCAACCAGTGGCAACCACTGGATCTGTGCCGTCAGGCATCTTCTCCAAGAAATTTGCCGAAGCCTTGACAGCACTCACGGTCCATCCATGTTGGGAAGGAAACAAGCGTCGCCTTCTTGGAGCTTTGCAATATGCGGTCGCCTGTCGCATTGACGATCGCAGAACATTGATGAAGATTGGCAACATGGGCATTGAATGCCCGGCCCTTGAGCTTGTGAATGAACGGCTCGCGTATCACACAGGGGTCGCTGCATCAAGTCCCATTCACGAGATACACGCTTCGGCAAGAAGACGTGTCATAGAAGAGGGTTCCAGCCCCCAATCCTGGTCAGACTTCCTCTTTCATATCGGTGAGACTGTCATGGGGGATACCTCAAAACGTCCGACTGTATTGAAAGAGTTCTTGTCTGATAATCGAGTCCGGACTCTTCCTCTCACTGTCTGGGATATAGAAGCTGTTGTCAAGGCTATTGATACAATGGATCCCCAGGAGACTGAGTTCGGATGGTCTGTGGAAGATGCAGTTAAGGCCTGGTCATCATTAAGGGCGTGGCGGGAAATGCCCAGCTTCGACCAACTTTCTGATCTCTACAAGGGCTTTACGAAGGGATTTCTCCGTCAGACCCTGGTCCGAATGAGACTCCGTGTACAGTCAACAAGACTTCCACGAGATGAAGGGCGTAATCTTCAACGTCGCTCCCTTCCCAACGCCGAAGAAGACAATGGCGATGATGTCATGAATGACGGTGACAATCGTCCATCGCAATCTCCTCATCGAGATGATGATGGGGAAGATGATGAGGAAGATGATGAGGAAGAAGATGATGAGGAAGTCATCACTCATCATAGTCACCATCGCCTGCACCGTCCCCTCCGCCACTCCTCTGAAAACGAGGATGATGAAGGAGACAACGAAGTGGATGACAACGTTGATACTGGCGATATACCAAATGACAGATCTGAAGAAGAGCAAACGTCTGAGGTAACCGGTATCAATGATGGTCACTCCAATCTTGAATCCGGCGGATTTGGCATGCCAAATGTGCCAACTCTGTACGATATCTTTGGTACTCGCCCAAGAAACGATGTATTCTCTCCAAGTCGTCAACCTAATCATGATGACCGATTGGAGAGCGGAAGCCGTGTCTTGAGGGAGGATTATGAACGTCTCCAAGAGGAACTCAAGCGAGCCCTTGAGGAGGCAAGACTTGTCCGGGAAGAGAACACTAGGCTGCGTGAAAACAACAACAGTTTTCAATTTGTCATTGACACTCTCGGCAAGCTCACTGAAGAAGTCAGACATATGACTTCCAAGAACGAAACGCTGGCTTCTGAGAAAAATCAGCTCGCTTCCGAGCTCAAAACGCTGGCTTCTGAGAGCAAGGAGGCAGCCTCTAAAGCAGCCTCCGAGATCAAGGGGCTAGACTTTGAGAGCAAGGAGGCAGCCTCTAAAGCAGCTTCCGAGATCAAGAGGCTAGAATCTGAGAACCAGAAACTAGCCAAAGATTTCTCGGATCTCCAGGTTCAAGTTCAGGAAGGGCGCCGAACCCAACTTGAATTTGCAAAGAGGCTTGATGAACATCGCCCCAGCAGCGCTATTTCCGGCCTTACACAGCATGGAAATCCAGCGCCTGTACCTCAACCCAGCTCGTCGGAACAGGAGACTGTACCGACCTGCGAGACCGAAATCCAAGAGAGTACTCTCGTTGAGAAAGTCGTTCCTGAGGATACACTTCCCCAAGTTGGACCATCACCTTCTGATGGTCATGATGAGGGTGAACAGGCAACTCCAGTGCCTGAAACCAGGACTAAGGAGAAAGACTCGGTTGTTTTGTGTCCCGATGCACACATACCTGAGCCCACTTTGCCTACATATAACTTTCCACAGCGCACGCAGGAGATGATCGGGTCATTCTGTTCACGCCAGGAGAGGAGAAGACCTTTTATGAGGACGCCCAAAGCTAAATGGCTAGAGCGCGTGACCAAGGAACAAGGATCAGGGCCTTATTGAATCCATTCATAAGGTTTCAGATAAGACCCTCTGATCCGAGGCGGAATCATGCATGTTGGTCCTATTATCTATATGGAACAAATGCTAATTCTGCAAAACTGCAAGGAAATTGGGAAGTTGAGGAGGGAGATGGAGGGTTAGAGTAAGCGAAATATATCATCTCAATAAGACTAATGTGTTTTCATTTAATTCTATGCTATTGTGACCCAAGTATTGTGAGATTTAGTACTAAATGCTGTTGTTACTGCAATACGTGAATGCTTTATGTGTCACCAGAGGGATATTAATACAAGGTTCAAATAACATTAAAGATTATCAAATATAAATAACTAATACCACCCACACAAGGTACAACTTGTCTTTCCCAAGTACGACTCGCACAACACCACATTTTGCGCTACTCCTGTATCCTTTACTACCTTGAAGTACAAAGTTATGTCAATCGGGCGTAACAGCAAGACTATGTCTTCCAGTAATTCCACCCAATGTTTGGAACTTTACCATAGTATATTATGGTAAGATTTGCTAGGCCGGCTAAGCGTAGCCTGTCAATCTTTATCAAACAGTATAGCTCGTCAGGTTGTGACAAACTTAGCTTTCAAGTCGTCGACTTCAACGACGATTGCTCCGACTTTCAGAATCATCAAGCGATGGACTTCGACGACTGTCCCTCCGCCTCTCGGATTTATCAGGTCTCGAGTTACGCTGGCCTTCTTCGCGCTCGCTATATTCATTGCGTCGGCGCTTAGACTTGTGCTTGTCTTTTGTAGATCCCATTGGTGTAGGGAGTAAGTCTTTGGAATGACTTGACAGATCTGCCTGAGTTGAGGGCCCGACAGAGTCTTGAGGAGCGTCTTGATCAACAACCCCTTGAGTCTCCCCAGTGCCCATCTTGGTGGATTTGTCGCGGCGGCAATTGACCTCCATTCTTCGGGGATCGGACTTGATGAGGTGCTTTCATCCTTTGTCCGGTATCCCCTACGAGTGCAAGAGATGCGTTATCGTCTGTGGATTCAACGCGTTATCCAAGACAATGCCCTAGCTCTTTCTGAGCAAGAGGCTATTGTATTTCGAGAGGTCTTGCCAGTCCTTGACTACGACCATCGTCTCGCCTTACTGGTTTCCCTTGGATCGGACTCCATAGTCCGCCACATCAAGGTTCTGATGGCTGTTCTTTTGAAGTATGGATCACACGATCTAATCTCTGTCAAGGATCAAGCTTTCAGGGATCCCCAGTTTCTTGAGAACCTGGCGAAGAAATGCCAAGGTCTCGGTAATTCCCTTCCCCAAGAGGGAGTTCTGTGGCTAGTCCTTGGCCTTGTCTGGCCTGAGATTACAAGCTCAGGTCCATCGGCCGATGATACTTTGAAGGGACTCTTGTCAATAAACAAGAGTAAGTCAACTCAAAGACTTTCAAGAGTGGAGCGTGTACTAGAGCTCCTTTCTGAACGAGGTATCGCCGTCTCGAAGTCGTTATCATGGGAGTCTGATCAATTGAGTCCGGAAGCAAAAAACCAGCTTCGCAACGATTTGCTCCGGTCATTCATTTATCAGCTCACTGTGATATGCATCAACGAGGCGGGTGGAATGAGAGTGCCTGCGAATGGCATAAATGCCAGGATCTTCCCCGCTTTCACAAACTGTGAGTTGGATAAGGCCAAGGCCGAATCTCCAAACGCACTTTTCAGTCCTGGAGCCATGATTGAAAAGGAACAGGGCTTTACTGCCAATGTTCTTGCCCATGGCCTCTACAGATCTAAAGATGGTGTCCTTGCCTGTAGGTCATGGACATTCATTCCAAGAGGGCTTGTTGCCAAGTGGTGGGACGGATGGGATTCATCCGTGTCACTATTTGAAGTGTTGAATTCTGGAATTCAGCACACATAAGACTAGCATCAATGAGCACAAAACAATTTGTTCGACTAAATATGCTAGTCGCCCTTGGTTTAGAATGGCAAAGACTTTTATCTATTGGTAAAAGTTTTATGGCCGAGAATAATGTAACTCAGGAGGTATTACGAGCTTTACCAAAGGTCTTTTGATGGAACCAATAAATTAGACAATCAGGAAATAATAATAAAAGAGCAAACCTATTATTATGTTATAATACAGCGATGTTTCCATGTGAATGACTTAATGTGTGACAGTAATAACACTTTGTAGTGTCAACTAAATGTTTATGTATGACGATTCACTAAAGGTATACCGACCCCAGGAGAACAAAATTTAGTTAGAGACGCCCATTAAATAAGATCATACCAGTACCTACATCAGTAATATAGAAAGGATCTTGAAGTCACGTCTATAATATGAGATCATAGGTAGAAACCATAATGCTTACACAACAAATCGATTCACAAACTTTAGCAGATGTTGTACAGCTTCAATGGAAGTGGAAAAGAGTATAAATTTAATAAACCTATTTAACTAGACTTGAATAATTGCAATGACGGAGATTCGGACCCAACCACGCGAATGAGTACACATTCATTGTGGTTGTGACATGTACCTCCATGGCAAAGAGCATGAAGGTCTCCATTAAGGATCCGACGTAGGCAGTGCCATCCATCGGGTCGAGATGCTAGGAAAGTCATCAATCTATCCTTCGCACCGTAGGCATCAAGGAGCGGCGCAATGTCGACCGCGATCTCTAGCAAGCTTGTATCCTCGTCGCCTTGAGGGCTGACGGGGATTTCGCAAAACTTGTCGGCAAGCTCATGATAAATGTTGGCAATGCCACCAATATCCTGTCCATTCTGTGAGAGAGCCGGGTGGGCTTCCAGTAGGGCATCCCAAGCCTCCAAACTTTGGTTGGCTTGGTGGAGCTTCCCTTGCAGGTCTTTAACGAGATTGTTCTTGTCATCGAGCCTGGAATGTGCTTCCTTTAACTCAAACAGAACACTCTCGCTATTAGACCGTGCTTTGGTCAAATCATTCAAAGAGTCCATCAACTTAGCCTCAGTCTCGTCAGCTAAGTCTTTGGCTTGACCTAGTGCTTCTTGAGTATTTCGCAGATCACTGTTGACATTCTCAAGTTTCACTTCCAGGGGCCCGAGTTGAGAAACTCTGAGCGTTAAAGCCTCAACCTCGCGTTTCTGAGCGTCAATCAACGAGGAATTGGCAGAGACCTGGCCCTGAAGCGCCTACTTCTCGCTTTGCCATGCATCCTGTAATTGATCAAGATGATGGGAAGCCTGCTGAGCGTGCTTGTCAATTATCCGAGCTTTAAGATCTTCGCGCTCCCTGGCCCACATCTCCTGAATGCTTTGTTGGAGTTCATGGGCCTGTCGAGATTGAAGATCATTAAGCTCTGATAAGGCTGTGTTGAGATCACTCTCCAGGCGTTGCTTTTCTGCAGCAGACTCCAGAATCGAATCTTGAGCCTCGTTCAACCTTCTAGGACAGTCTTGATGAAGCCTTTCCATTTCGGTCAGGCTGTGTCGCAATTCATGGATCGTAACCTGCGCGTTGTTGAGCGAGGCCGTGACCATTTCGAGTTTCTGTTTATCGGCTTCACCCTGCTGCAGCAGCGGTTGAGCTCTCTCGAGATCCATCTCTGCCACCAGCAATCTCTCTTCAAGATCCTGGTGAGACACATCGAGGTTTCGAATTGTCGCATTTCTGCGTTCCACGCGAGCCCTCTGATCATTAACCTCGGCAAGAGCAGGTTCAAGAGACGCTCTAGCCTCGGCCAATTCTTGTGTAGTGCTTACACGCAGTTCGTGCAGCTCGTTTCTGAGCTGTCTATTCTCACCATCAAGTCTCTGCGCCTCACTCTTTTGGCGATTACGGTCTCCACGCAGCGCTAGGAGCTTGACTGTGTAATCGTCCGTTAGATGACGGTTGAACTCAGCTCCTATATCTGACGCAGAGGGCAAGGCAGCAATGGACTCCTTGATGGAAGTGGTCTCTTCTGTAAGAGGCTGAAGGCAGGCGTCGAGATCCCTCTGCTTGACGACAGCATTAACCGCTTCGTTGACATCCTGCAAGGTGTCATAGGTAACCTGCTGGTCAGCATTTATAGCCTCTATAGCCGACCAGATTTTGTATGTGTCACCTTGAACTTTCTTCAAGGTCTCCACGATAGTCTGGGCTGAAACTGAGACACTTTCCAGCCTGACAATGATGCCTCCTTGAAGAAGTTGGACTGCATCTCTTTGCGCGTCCTTATTCTCGGAGACGGCACCGTTGATGGCCGTGAGTGTCTCCGCGACAGTAGACTGGGAGGCTCTCATTCCCTCAGATAGCTCGGTTATCTGATTGGTGAGGGCCTCAGCACGAGAGGAAGAGACCTCTGTGAGGGTTTTGAGCTTGGCTTTCTCATTCCTGAGTGCCAATCTCTCTGCCTCAAGGCCCTTGAGCTGGCTCCGGTGGTTTTGTATTACCTCCTCGGCTGCAACTCGAAGGCCTGCGGCCTCAACACGCTCCCTCTCGACGTCATGGTAGGCCGAAACGAAAACCTCACGCAGACGAGATCTGGAGTCTGGATCGGGAACATGACGCAACCATCGGTCGAGATTTTCCATATTCCTTGCGGCAAGATTTTGTTCTGCTTCCATTTCGGCAAGGAAAATGATCAGAGCGTGTTGTTGGTGTAGAAAAGGCGAGGCAGGAGGGCTGGGCACGGTACCGGTAAACTTCCAGATTACTCATCCGTGAGCATTAACAGCTCCTTCCCTTAATACACTACGCGCAACTTCCTCAGGTATCAGCATTGCAGTCGGCGAGCCGATTATAACCTCTCACCCGAACTTCGAAGTTATCTATTTCAAAATTTCAAAGACAAAACGGCTCACCTCTACAAAGGGGAAAATGGCCGTCTCATTCTTATAAATATCTACAGTAGTTCTTAGACATACTATTATATAACATGCGCCTTTGGAAGTCCAATTGGTAACTGCTGAAGTCTCCTTCCCG
The DNA here is from genome assembly GCA_011034095.1 of Fusarium cf. aywerte. Classification (NCBI taxonomy): domain Eukaryota; kingdom Fungi; phylum Ascomycota; class Sordariomycetes; order Hypocreales; family Nectriaceae; genus Fusarium; species Fusarium cf. aywerte. The sequence goes on along the minus strand of WETZ01000092.1, from coordinate 21,145 downwards.
ACACACTCCTTCCCGTCGACTTGAGCTCCTTCCTGTCCAGCACCTTCCCTATGTCGTCTATTCCACACTCTTGCCATACATGTCATCATGTGTCGCCTCTGTTATGCTCCTTTTTTCTTCTTCATGTCTTCATCAGTTGGTAAAGCTCAAAGCAATCCTCTTGAAATGGCGCCTCCTCTGTCCAGGACACCTTTAGGGGTCAGCTCCCTAACGGGAGGTCTGACCTTCTCTTCTGCCATCCAGACCGACATTGACAAAGCCGAGTCTGATATAACTCAGCTAAAAGGTCGTCTGGTTGCGTTGAAACAGGGAGCACATCCTGGAAAGGATAAAGCTAGCCTGGCTGGTTATACTTCCTATGATAGGAACAGAATAACAGCCCTCCTTAGAAAAGGAAATCAGATCTCGAAACAGTCACAGTCTCTAAAAGGAGATCTAGCGATCGCCAAGGAGTCCATAAGGCTACGTGAAGCTAATTCACTCGTCGGACTGGATGTCGAAGGCGATCAAGAAGCCCGTAAAAAGGCTTCTTTAGAAGTGGTAAAGTTCATGTTAGAGTCACCGAACAAGGCCCAGACCCTCTTCAAACAAATGGGCACTACCTTGACTCTTGCCATGGATGACACCATCCAAAAAGTCTTGACCAAAGAGTCCCGTTCGAGTGACAACCTGATTGCTCTCCAAACAGAAAATCGTGAGACAACCCAAGCATTGGGTGCGATGCAAGAGGAAGTCGCTCGTCTCAAGGATAAACTAGAACGCGGTAGAAAGCTTTATGGTGACCTTAAAACCATCGCTGAGAGGTATCGTGATGAAAGAAACGATAACTCCCGATTGAATGAAAGGGCCAAGCAAGAATTGCACCAGATTCAGGATCGCCTTGAAGACTTGCGCGTAGATCATCAGTCCCAGGTCGAGAGGCTCCAGGAGGAGATTTCTCGATTGAGGGAGGTTACTGAAGAAAGAAACGCTGCGATCTCCGATTTGCGACAAGAGCTTTTGGAACTTGACGCATCCAATATGAGCAAAGTTCAAAAGTTGCAATCGGATTTCCAAGCCAAACAAGTCAGCCAGACGGAGCAATTCGAAGCCTTCGGGGCTGAAAGGCGTTGTCTTGAGAAACGGGCAAGCAATCTCGAGGCGCAGCTCCAACGGACCCAATCTGATCTTGGAGAAGCCAAGAGTAAGCTTGACCAGGGGAATAAAGACCTTCGTGCATTGAGCGATAAAGTTTCAAAGCAGAAGGAGACTCTCGCTGAAAGGGATCGAAGGATCCTTGAGCTTGAAAAGGCTTTTAAGCAAAAGGACGACACCATTACTAAACGTGATGATGTTATCAACAATAAGATCCGGGAACTTGGCGTGCTCCAAGATGCCGTTTCGCAGACTCAGCTGGCTCTCGCTGACAGGGATCAAAAGATCCTTGAGGCTGAGAAAGCTTCAAGGGATAAAGACGACACTATCACTAAGCTTGACAATCTCGTCAAGGCCAAAGCCGAGGAAGTTGGCTCCTTGAACAACACTGTTTCCAAGCAGCAGGAAGATCTTACCGAGAAAGATCGAAAAATCTCACAGCTTGAAGCTTCCTGCAGGGATGGTGTAGACGCCGTCGCTCGCAGTGGTGGTATTATCGAAACCAAGAATCGGGAGCTTGAGTCCCGAGATATTACTGTTTCGGACCAGCAACGAGCTCTCGCTCAAAAGGATGAAAAGATCCAAGAACTTGAGCAGTTGTTAAGGGAAAAGAATGATACAATCTTTCAACGAGATAGTATCATCGAGACCCAGATCCAGGAAGCTGCGACATTCTTCAGACACTTGTCTGTAGTCGAGTCCAGCAACTGGAAAGTTTTGGCCAGAGACGTCTTGACAGACTCTACCAAGGCGACTTTGGCCCCAGATCAGTGGCAACCGTGGAAGATTTACTCCTGGTCAGACGATGTTTCTCTTAAAGTCGTCCAGGATAATCGAAGCCCTGAAGCCATCGCCATCCAGATACTTGCTATCTTGGATGGCACACCAACAGATACCACGGGACTGTTGACCCTACTTAGCGGCCTACAAAATGCACTAAGCAAGTCTCCTTCCATGGTATCCTGTATGGTTCCTATGCTCATCAGAGCATTCACCGCGGTCGGGGCTGATTTGCACTTAATGCATCGATTAGTTATTTGTCAGATTGCAAACCTTATGGCCCCGACCGATGGTTCCTTGCAAGAGTTTACTCAAGCGTTGGATGAGGTTGATCCGCGTGTCAACAGCATAGTGAATGCTCTAAAGGCGCACGACCCAGAGTCTTCAGTCTTGTCTGTCCAAGACTCCGTGGTCGTTCCCGGCCTGGCACTCGTCGGCTTTCAACGAAACCCTCGAGGAGTCCTTGCTGTCCAGTTAATAGATAGAGAGATCTGTTGGGTCGGGCTTGACCATATTAGCATGAGCTCGACTACTATCGAGCTCTCGTATATGAGTCAATCATTTGAAATCCCTGTTGCAACAACAGAGATGGCAGACTGGGCCATTGCAAATGTGTAATGGCAATGTCGAGGATGCCGAGATGGCTTTTTTGCTACTGTTATCTCAGCCCTCTGTTTTGGATGAATACTTGCCTTCCTATCCTTTATGAGTTGTTCACATGCTCTGGCCTACGTGGTACATGGCGTTAGTAGCGCATGTTGGCAATATGTTATTGGATATGGAGTAGGTTGACTACATATTTAAGGTTATTCAGGTTGGGTTCTGGAAATGCGTCCGTTAGACTTTCATGTCGGTATCAGAAGTGGTTATTAAGTGGGCATAATAAAATCATGGTACTATCATGCTTTCAATTTCGATTCTTTCCTTAGTGGTCCATTGAACAGTAATTGAATCAACCTCATTCCTTTGACCATTTTCCAGATTTACAATATACATTCCCAGTTCGCGATATTATCCTTTTTGACTTGTTCCGGTATTTATTTTTCCATTTCTCAGCCGATTTATCAAAATTCCTTTGGAATTTGCCGCCATTGTTCACTTCCCGTTCCTCGATTCGGTGTATCATGTCGTCGACTTTCGGTGACCAAGTTGAATTCTCAATGGTAGTCGTCAGCATAGCAGTGATCGAGTAGAATGAGTGACCGAGTAGAATGAGTGACCGAGTAGAATGAGTGACCGAGTAGAACGAGTAGAACGGGGGATCGAGTAGAATGATGACTTCGTCGTCAAGTATCGGTTCTTCCAATAGGGGAAGATGGGATCTCGCCTTGGTCACGTAAACGTTCAACTGCCCCCATACAACTGTGAAAATGTTAGTAAAATAGTATAATGATAGACCATTCAACGTACCTGGAGACCCAACTTGGCTAAGACCTGTAGCACTGTGATATTGTCCCGAGGCGCCGACTGCTGTTCAGTCGTCGGCACATCGAAAACCACAAATCTGAAGATTCCACTTGGTAATGTCCCATGTCTTACACGGGTCATCACAAAGGTAGCCTTTATGAAAAGGCTTCCTGTGGTAGGAGTATCAAGAGGAGAGATGATGGAGGTGTTGAGGAATAATGAGGTCATTAAAATTCAACACGATCCTCAGCCCCATCTCCGTATGTCTCGGGTTGCTCAACATCAAGGTCGACCTCAAATTCAGAGCCAGGCTCATCATCAGAGCCGGACTTCTCATCGGGGTTCTCCTGGGAGTCCGCGCAGTCACTATCGGCGACGGCGCCGATCCCACGCTGACCAGGGGCCACTACACTCTCTCCAAGGGCCAAGTTGACTTCGTCATTGTCGGCCATTCCTTCGTCCTTGGAGCCCAGTGCGGTGGGCCACTTAAGGCCCGCAGGCTGCCAGTACTTCTTCCAGATGTCCAAGAAGCTTGCCGTATCGGGATCAACTGGTAGTCGATACCCTATGCGGTTGGCATCATACTTCTTCTGGACCTCTGGGAGGTGACACATCCGCTTCTTGGAGTAAAGGACCTTGGTGAAGTCCTCTGACCATGGGAAGCCTGTGATAACATCCCTGTTGAACGCTGGACTCATGCAGAATTCGTGCAGCGTCAAATACCAGGGAGTCTCTGTTAACAGAGGAGGCTTGTTAGCTCGTTTGGTAACGAGCCACAAAACCTTTTCCTCCAGGGTCATGCTCTCGAACCTGCCGCATTGGTCCAGCTTGTGCTTGGAGCTGTTGCAAATGGTGCAACCCACAAGCGTGCCTTTGGCACATCGACTAATGCAGTCGACGAGAGCATGTCCTCCTTTGGGACAGAAAGGACATTCTTCTGGGTCCTTGGCGCGTGCGCGCTCGCCTTCAGTCCCAGCTACACCCTGGATCTTGCCGTCCCTGGTTTTCCCAGTGCTGGACTCGATCCGGATCTGAGATTCGGCCTTTTTGACCTTGTCAAACTCGACCGGGTCGTTGGGAAACAGGTGGAAGCCGACGGAGTCGACCCCCCTGTCCTTCTTGATCCGGCGGATCAACTCCACAAGGGCATACTCATCATTGGTGATACCCCAGTAACCGTGCTCAGCGGTGGGAGCGACCCATTTGTTGCTGGGACCCCCACCTGTTGAGGTGTTCACGAGCTTGGTCCTGGTAACACCCTGTGAGTTGCCGACTGTGATTGTCTCAGCGCTCATAACCTGGGGGAGGCTAACATGAGAGGGCGCGCTCCCCTGGGCATGTGCGCCTGTCGGTCTGGCGGATGGGGCTCTGCTACCGCCGCGATTGCCTCTATAGCTACCACGGGGTGCAAAAGACCCCGACCGACTACCAGCTCGACTGGTGAAATGGTTTGAGTCGTGGCGGCTACGCCTCGGCTCATCCCTGGGACCATTGGCCTCGGCCTCTTCCCTTGCATCGCGTTCTAGTTGAAGGCGATCAGGCAGCTTGCGGCCACCGGGTCCATAAGGATCAGGTCGACGATCACGTCGAATTTCTCCTCGGTCGTTGCGGGGGGGCATGGTGAATGTGTATGCTGTAAAGGAATATCAGTCGAATAATACTATCAAATTGACGCGGTTTACTTACTGGGAGAGCAGAAATGGTGGGCGATGCAGTGTGGTGTTATGTAGAGAAAGGGATTTCAGCTGCCTTGCGTGATGAAAATATTTTTATGATTGTGCTGCACCAAACTCCGCGGCTGGTGCCTTGTTGTCGGCCTTGCAGTGCAAACAAGTGCCAGTACAAGCAACCAGAAATAACAAAGACTGCCATTCATGCTGGCAAATATCACCTTAAAGTTCATGGGTCATTGGTGGGCACTTGAAATATCACTGGTATACTTGAATCACTTGCTCACGCATTTGAAGATTTTATTCATTCCTATAATACACCTTGCAAAAAAAAAAAAAAATTAAAATCCATACTCTCTTCTCCTTTCAGCCTTTCCCTTTGTTTAGGACGCGATCAAAAAACCTAGTCACTATCATTGAGACCTAGAGGTATAGCTCGACCAGTCTCTCTGATGACGATATCTTGAATCTCGAGGATAAGTTTCCAGAACTTTACAGCCTCTCTCTTATCCTCGAGATCTCTGCTTAAACGATCTACAAGCTCTTCGAGCTCGGATAGTGTCTCATCCCACTCAATGTTGGGCGGTAGACTCTTTATCTCTTCGTTACACTTCACCAGCCAATCTTTGATTTCGATCACCTGGGCGCGAACACGGTCCATATCTTCCAGATACTTCTGGCGCAACTGGACCTCTTTGAGACTTTCTCGCAGGTTTAAATCTATAATATTTATCCCTGAGCAAAGGTACGATGTGTTAGTCCTCAGACTCTCCACGTTCGTGATAGTATTGCTGCCGGTCCCTCCCGCTTCAGTAGCATTGAAGCCATGCTGGTACACAAGGGATCCCGCAAGGGTGGTAACTAACTGCTCTGCTTTGGGGAGCTGGTCAGGTTTCCAAACTCGTAGAACGTTTCGAATACACAACTCAACTTTGTGCCCCATCTTCCTGAGGATACTGATGGTAAGGCCAAGAGGTTTATTGATGTTTCTGACACTATTGTAGCTATATACCTTGACACGGCTAAACAGATTGATGGAACATCCTACGTAGAGGGCCTCAATACTAGGAATTTCTTCATCCTTCTTGATAAAGGCGGGTTCCCGTGTTGCAATCCCTCCTGCATGATTATCCACTTGAGATACATGTCGTCGCGCGTAGGCTTCGTCATCTGATTGGTTTCTTGCGGCGGAATGTTGGTCCATCTGGGACAAATCTGTCACATATTTAACATGCGCTTTATATCGCTGGACATAATTCTTCATTTCGGTGATGAGAGACTCCATCTCCTTAATGTTGAGGAATCGGCCACCTGTTCCAGCGACCCTTAGTCCAATGACATAAACACCGGGGATCACGTCAGACTCCCGTTGAGGCATTGGGAAGCAGGTGATCTTTCCGGCGAAGTCATCAAATGCAAAGGTATTCTTGACGATGCTTTGCACAACTGCAGGCGACATGCTGTGTAGAAGCTCAAGCATCGACCAGTCATTTCGAGCCAATGCTGCGACTGTATGGGTTATAGAAAAGTTGTTGTCCTTCAAGGTTTGGTTGCCCTCAAGGTCAGCAGCTAATCTGGGGAGCTGTAGGAATAGCTCGTACAGTGACTCACTCCTTACGCAGGAGTCAATTAAACTGCAATGATCTTTCTCCCAGAGCATAGGCATCTCTGCGCTACGATCAGCAGGAAACGAGGTATCTTCCTCAGGGTAGTCCTGGGTGTCCTGTTCAGAAAGTGAAGCCATAATATGAGGTTATGTTATAGAGTAAGATGGAGAAGGGAGATAAAGAACTATAGGTAGGAAGAACTATAGGTAGGAAGAAGTAAGTATAGTAAGTAGGTTTCTTAAAAGATAGTAAGATTAATATTAAGGTATATATTAAAAGGCTATAAGTATATTAAATTATATATATTATTTATATATTTTATTAAAGTTTATATTTTTAATAATTATAATACTTACTATATAAATCTTTAATAAATATTTAAATATTTAAATTCTTTTTATAATATTTTATATTATAAATTAATTAATATAAGGTTAATATAAATATAAGATAAATTAATTTATCTCTTTTAAATTTTAAATATTATATATAACTTATTTTATAACTTACTTATAACCTATTAAGAATTTAATTATTTTAAATTTAATAAAAGGTTTTTAAAGATTTTTAAAATATTAAATTTAAGATAAAAATAAAATTAATTTACTTATTTATTAATTATTATTTATAACTTATACCTATAACTTATACTTATAGCTTATAGTTATAACTTTTAATTATAGTTTATACTTATAACTTATAGTTATAGCTTATAGCTATAAATTATAATATATTAATAAGTATAATTGTTATAACCTCTACGGTTACATTATATATACCTTATATTTTTCAACCTATTAAATATAATTATTACTACTCCCCTTAAAATACTTAATAACTACTTCACTATAGTTACTTTAAATATTATATATATAAATAGTAACTATTATAGTTATTAGTAATTATAATTACCTAAATGTAATTAGCTTATATATATATATCTATTTAGCATTAAATAAGAACTTAACTTACTAACTATTAATAAGACTTCTTTATTTAAATATACTTCACCTACTCTATTTACTATTAAGTAATATAATACTTATAATATTTAGTATTACGCCTTATAACTCTACTAATATAAATTTAAAACGGTTTAGTTTATTACCTTAAGAACCTTAATTATTATATATTAATAGCTTTTATTTAAATTATACTATATAAACGCTAAGTAATACCTATATAATGGCTGTATTAGTTACTTCTATTAACTAGTATAATGCTATAAACCCTATTACCCCTACTTTAGGTCTATAAAACCTAGCCTAAGAGATAGAATAAGATAACTAATCCTCTAAGAGTTTAAATAATACTAAAATCATTTAACTTTAAGAATAGGTTATAATAATAGCTATTAAAATAGATACTTTTTAATAGCTGCTTTAGGATGCTATTAACTTATAAACTTAGTAGAGTTAGAATAATTAAAATAGGCTATAGGAAATATATACCTTAGCCAATACTACTGCTTACGGTAAAGACGCTAAAGAGATCCTTAAATTAAAGCTACTTAAAATATTTAAAGGAAATCCCATTAAGCTTATAATATTCCTTACTTAATATTAAGCCTTTATATCCTATTACTTAACCTAATTTACTATAGAACCTAAAAAAGCTAGATATATATTAGGCCGCCTTAAGGATATTGCAATATAATAGTTTTAACCTATATTAGAAGATTAGACTAATAAAGGAGATATAAAAGACCTTAAACTATAGACCTATATAATATATACTAGCTATATAGCCTTTAAAAAAGTATTATAATAAGCCTTTAGTATTATTAATAAAAAAAGTTATATTAAAAGAAAGATTAAGTCCCTAAAATAAATTTAATCTATATTAGAACTTAAAGTCGAATTCCTATAGCTAGTATTTAAGCTGCCTTAAGATTAGGATATACTTATATTACTCTTCTTTAATGCCCTAAAAGAATTAATATAAGCTAAACTATATAAGGAAGACTAACCTAAGACTCTAATAGAATATATTAATATGGCAGTTAGGATTAATAACTATTAATTTACTTAAAGAACTTATAACTCTAAAAATAATAATAGAGGCAGATAAGGCAATAAGCTATATTATAACGCTAACTAAAGGAAAAAGCGGTATAATAATAATAATACCTCCTATAGGACCTAAGTAAGACCTATAACTATTAGAGCTATATAATCTAATAAATTTAAGCTTACCTATTGGAATTATAGCAAAATAGGCCATAAAGAACCTAAATGCAGAAACCCTATAAAAGCTAATTAGAAATATAAGCTAATACTAAAAGGTAAGAAAGTTTAATAAATTGACTTATAGGAAGATAAACTCTAAATAGTAATCTAATTTACCTAATAGATTATAATAACCTAATTAGGTTATAATATTACTAATAGGATTATAGCGGAAGGATTAATATAAAGAACCTTAGGAGACCCCTTTAAATTTAAATAAGAAGTTATAAAATGCTACTACCTTAATAGTAGATAACTAGACCTAAATTACTAAGCTTACCTTAATCTAGAATAGACTAAGATAAATAAACTAGCTAAGGAAAAACATAAGGCTTATATTATAATCTAATAGATAACTTAATTACCCTATATACGCCCTACATTTTCTTACTAATAACCTAATAATACTATATAACCTAATTAGTGCCTAGACCTTATACTTAGTATTAATCCTATGCAATTAATATTAATCCGCCTAGCTTAATATTAATCTTATAATAACCTTACTAATTAACTAAAATCACCTAAATATATATATATATATTTATTTAGCACTAAATAGAACATAGCTTATTAGCTATTAATAAAACCTTTTTACTTAAATATGCCTAATACGCTCTATTTACTATTAAGAAATATAATAACTTTACTTTACTTAATAACTAACGCCTTATAAGTCTATAAATATAAACTAATATAGATTAATTTACTTATTTAGAAACCTAACTGTTATATATTAATAGCTCTTATTTAAAATATATTATATTAATAACTAAGTAATAATATATTATTAAAATAGCTAATAATAATAGATTTACCCCCCTTTATACTAAAGCTATACCTAATATTATAAAACTTATAGTTAACATTTAATAGCTATAAGGAACTATTAATTCTCTATAAGCCTAAGTTAATAATTAGCCTGCTATAGCCCCTTAGGTATATAATAATAAATAAGACTTAAAAGAAGTACTAAAGCCTCTTAAGCTAAAAGCCTTTATAGATAAGGCAGTAGATATTATATTATTCCTAACCTAAATAAAAGGATATTTCTATATATATTAAAATAAATTAGATATTAATATAAAGAAAGTCCTATATATTATATCTTTAATTTAGGGAGATACTAAAGATTAATTTAAATTAATCCTTTAAGATTTTCTTAAGAATAAAGATAATAAAAACCTTTANTTTCTATATATATTAAAATAAATTAGATATTAATATAAAGAAAGTCCTATATATTATATCTTTAATTTAGGGAGATACTAAAGATTAATTTAAATTAATCCTTTAAGATTTTCTTAAGAATAAAGATAATAAAAACCTTTAGGATTAAGAGACCTAAAATATCTTTACTAAATAGGCCAATTTTAAATAAGCCCTTAAAGATAATTTTAAAGTAATTAATAAAAAAGGATAGATAGCAGTTAAACTTCTGGCTTTAAAATAGCATAAGTCCTATATAGCCTACTCTATTAAGTTCTAATAACTTATATTTAAGACTAAATAGGATAATAAGGCGCTTATAGAAATCTATTATTATAACCTAAAGGAAAATATAAAAGATAAACTCTATTTAGCCAATAGACCTAATAACTTAACTATATATATTATTATAGCAATTAAGATTAATAAATAGCAGTATAAATATAGATAAGAGAAAGCTGCTTATATTAAAAAAGAAAATAACTTTAACCTATATTACTTTAGCCGATAGAAGTAAAATAATAATAAAATCACTAATAAGATAATACTTACTATAGCACCTATATAAGACTAATAACACTAAAAGCTATATAACCTATAAATAACTAAAGATAAGATATATCTAAATATAAATATTATAATTATAATTAAATAGGCCATATAATAAGAAACTACCTATAACTATAAAAACTATAAAACCTAAATTAAAATAAATAGACCTTAAGACTTATTAATAATCTTAATCTTTAAATAGTTTAATAAATTTAAATACTTAATATATATTACGATAGCTATAATATAGCCAATAAAATGGCCCTTAAAGGAATAAAAAAATAACCTAAATATAAGTATAATACCCTAAGAGTTTAATATAAAAACTATAAGATCTATTTAAGTCTAAATAGGAAATACTTAAGTACTATAAAAAGAAGTCTTAACTTTAGACCCTATAAGAAAAATACTATAAATAAAATAATAAATATAAAAAATAAATATAAAACCTAAAATATAAAGGAAAAAAACTATAATACTTTAAAAAATACTAAATATAATAAGAATTAAGGAAATCTTAAACTTTAGGAGTTATAACTATATTATTATTACTATTATAATTACTAAATAAAAAAGATAATTAAATATAACTATAAGAAATAGCTAAATAATAAATTAATAATATCCCTATATAAATTACTATTTAGTAAAAAGAAAAAGCTATATATAAGGAATAATAAGCGGCATATAAGATTTATATATTATAGTAATAATAATCTTAAAGTATAAGATATAAAGGTAAAATAGTATAAGTAATTATATACTACTTATAAAAAGAAGATAAAAGAATTAAAAATAAATAGAAATAGAAGTATTAACCCTTATATAATAAATAAGGACTATATATTTATATTAATAAGGAAGATATATATATTTAAAGTGTAAAGGAATGTATAAATATAATAGAAATAGAAAATCTATATATTTAAGTATACTATACGATTAAAGGCTTAAACCTATACTATAAAGAATTTAAATTTAATATTAGGGATAATATTAGAATTATGCCAATATACCTTTAATATAATAAAATCTTATAGGTATCCTATAAGTACTATTAATATAAAAAGTACCTTAAAAATAAAAAGGATAATAATTATTTCCCTATAATAATTCTTAAAATACTTAATAATTAACCTTATATACCTAAAGAAATAATAGGATATTTAATATATTTATAATATAGATTACTTAAAATAATAAAGCTATAATTTAATTTAGCCTATTATTAAAGTTAATAGAAAGATTAAAAAACTATTAAGGCAATTTAATAGAGTATATAAGTTATTAAAAAAGCTAATAAAAAGTTTAGGGAATTTATAAAAGGAAAATATAATTATATAATAAAACCTAAAGAAGAGGAATTAGAAGATATAAATAAATTAGACTGTATATAGGAAGAAGATAGACTTTACCTAGTTAGTATTTATAATAAAGGAAAGAAACCCTTTATACCTTTAGACTTATAAGAAATATTTAAATAAATTAAAATCTTAAAAGAAAATAAAGAAAACGGTTATTAAGATTATAATAATAATTAATATAAATAATATTAGTATATAGAATTAAGAAAAGTTATATACCTTTTATAATAAAGCCATAAAAAAGTAAAATATATAGATAAGAATAACTTAAACTATTAAATGCTTTAAGAGCTATATAAAACGATAAGCTTAAATGCTTAATACTATAAGTTTAAATTAAAGGGAGATAGCTAAATATATAAATTAACTATAAAGTATAAAAGAACTTTATTAATCTTAAATTAAATATAAAGCTAGGAATTCTATAGAAAAGGAAATAAGATCTATATCTATTAATTAATATAAAAGGATAACTATTTAACTATAATAATAGGATTATAAATTAAAAGATTAATTATCTTAAGGTCTATACCTTAAGTAAGAATTAAAAAGTTAACTTTAATATTATACCTTTAGGAGAAAGTAATAATAATATCCTCTTAGGAATATTATAGCTTAAAAGTATAAACTTAATTATTAATTAAATAACTAGCTAAATTTTTATCTTAAAAACTTTAAATAATAATATAAAAATAATTATAATAAATAATAAGAGATCTTAAACTTAAACTATAAAAGAAAGCAATAAGGGTAAATATAAGGTATAGAACTTATTAACTTTAGAAGAAATATAGAAATAGTATATAATAAATAAGAAATAATAAATCTTAGGTATTTTTATAAAATAAGATATTAAGAAGTAGGATAATAATAAATTAAGCTAGGATAGACTATATAATATACTAAAAGAATATTAAATATATAATAAGTTATTTTAAAAAATATTAAATATAAAAATACCTAAATATAGTAAATAGGATTATAAAATTAATCTTATAAGTAATAAAGTACTATTTAAGAAAATCTATATACTTAATATTAAAAAATTAAAAATACTATAAGAATATTTAAATAATAGTCTAATAAAGGGATATATTAGACTATCTACCTTATTAATAGGAATACCTATAATATTTATACTTAGGAAAAATAGAAAATTATAACTAATTATTAATTATAAAGGCTTAAATGCGCTTATAGTTAAAGATTAAATATTACTTTTATTAATTATAAAATTAAAAGATTAACTATAAGGAAAATAGATCTTTATCGCTTTAGACCTTAAAGGCGCTTATAACTTAATATAAATTAAAAAAGGAGATAAATATAAAATAGCATTTTAAGTTAAATTTAGACTCTTTAAGTATTTAGTAATACCTTTTAGTCTTATTAATATATCTATAATGTTTTAATAGATAATTAATTATATATTATAATAATACCTTAATATCTTTATAGTATACTACTTAGACGGTATTTTAATCTTCTTAAATAATAAAGAAGAATATAAAAAATATATCTATAAGGTTCTAAAGGCACTATAAGATATTAAGTTATTAATTAAATTAAAGAAAAATTACTTTTATATTTAAAAGGTAGACTTCTTAAGATATACTATTATATTAAAAGAAATATATATAAAAAGGAAGAAAATCTTTATAATAGCTAATTAGAAAACCCTTAATAATATTAAAAAAATATAAGCCTTTTTAAGTTTTACTAATTATTATTAATAATTTATTAAAGATTTTAATAAAATTATAAACCTATTTATAAAGTTAATTAAAAAAGATAAAATATTTAAATAGAATAATAAAGTATAATAAATATTTAAATAGTTTAAATAAGCTATCTTTAGTAAATTAGTTTTAGCTATATTTAATTTAAATAAGGAAATTAAGCTAAAAACCGATATATTAGATTTTACTTTAAGAGGATAAATCGGATAATATAATAATAACGGCAAAATATACCCTATTATATTCTATTTATATAAATTATATAAAGCTAAATTTAATTACCTTATATATAATAAAGAATTTTTAGTAATTTTTAATTACTTTAAGGAGTTTTAATACTACCTTATAGAAAGTAAATATTAAATTAAGGTCTATATAGATTATTAGAATATTATATACTTTACTATAATATAAGAATTAAATAGGCAATAAATAAGATATATTAAATACCTATATAAGTTTAATTTTATTATTATCTATTATAAAGGATTAAATAATAAAAGAGCTAATATAATTAATTAATAATTAGACTTTANACTACCTTATAGAAAGTAAATATTAAATTAAGGTCTATATAGATTATTAGAATATTATATACTTTACTATAATATAAGAATTAAATAGGCAATAAATAAGATATATTAAATACCTATATAAGTTTAATTTTATTATTATCTATTATAAAGGATTAAATAATAAAAGAGCTAATATAATTAATTAATAATTAGACTTTAATATAAAAATTATTAAGGTAAAGGAATAACTCCTTAAATGCATAAAGAATAAAAGATATAAACTTATGCAATAAGTATAGACATTAGGGCTTATAATAAAATACATAGAAGTTATTATAAATTAAAATAAGAAACTTATTAATAAAATCTATAAATTAATGCAATATATATAAGGATATAAAGTACCTATAGGAGTTTATAGCGTACCTTAGGGCGTAATATATAACGGTAAACTTTAGGTATCTATAAAGGACCTATAAGAAAAATTAATATAAGAAATATATAAATATCTTTTATATAGATATTAAGGCATTATAAAAACCCTAAAATAAATATAAGAAATATATAATTAGAAAAACGCTAGGGAAATAGTAAAATAAATTATTAAATAATATAACCTTTATATAAAAACTAAACTATAACGATATAAGCCTTATAGAACTTTATAATTACTACTAGCTATATAATAACTATAGGACTTAATTATAATAGATTTTATAATTAAATTACTACTATTAAAAGAACTTTTAATTAGAATCTTTTATAATAATATACTAATTTATAACGGTTAGGTTTCTAAACAAGTAAACTAGTCCATACTGGTTTATATTTACAGAGATGCAAGGCGTTAATTAACTAAGTAAAGTAAGGTTATTATATTTCTTAATAGTAAATAAAGCATATTAGGCGTATTTAGGTAAAAAGGCTTTATTAATAGCTGGTAAGCTAAGTTCTATCTAATGCTAAATAAATGTGTATATATACTATAGCTGGCTTACGGTTATAAGTCGGCTTATTATAAGTTATAAGTTGCAATTATAAGTCTAATATACTATATAGTTAAGTGGCTTATAGTATATATCTTTAGTGGACCGTAAGTCGGTTCCTAATATATATAGGCCTAATAGATTAGGCTGGCTTTAATAAGTGTGTAATTAGTAATAACATAAGGAAAATTATAGGGATATATGAAAGATTGATTTAATCGTAATATAATTATAGTAAATTATTTAATAAAGTTCTAGTATTATATCCCTTATAAGGAAGTAATAAAAGTAGAATAAATAGCCTATATTTTCTATAATTAGATTTTTAGAACTTATAAACTACTATTTAAGATCGTCTTAAATAGAGGAATAATATTTATTAGTAAATTTTAATAAATACTTTTAGCTATATTAAGAACTAACTATAGATTATCTATAGTATTCTAACTATAAATAAATAGATAAATAGAATAAATAAATTAAGTATTAAAATAATACTTATAATAGTATATTAATTATAAATAAGATAATTAGGTTAAAAAATTACTAATTGCCTAATTTACCTATAATATAGCATATAATAAAAGCATTAAGTTAATATCAGCCTATATTAACTTTAGATTTATACTAAATGCTTATTATAATAAATAGGATATTAAGATAATTAACCTAATAGCAATCTTAAAAGTAGATAAGCTTAAGAACTTATATAAAGAAATAAAGAAAGAACTTAAATATATTAAATAATAAATAAAGTAATACTATAATATTAAAAAGGTAAAAGGATTAACCTTTAAGGAGGGAGATAAGGTCTACCTATCTATAAAAAACATTATAATAAAATAACTATTATATAAACTTAACTATAAATATATCGGACTATATAAGGTTAAATGCTTAATTAAGCTAGATATATATAACTTAAAACTACTATTAAAAGTTAGATTATATTTAGTCTACTATATTTTATTCCTTAAATCTACAGCCGATATAATATAAATAAAAACCGGTAATAAACCTAAGGAAATCGACAGATTAAAAATATATAAAGCAGAGGAAATTAAGGATATAAAGAAAATCAATAATTAAATAATATATCTAATTAAATAGAAAGGTTATTTAAAAAGTAAAAATATATAAAAACTATTAAAATACCTTATTAATGCCTAATAGCTTTTAAAAAAGTTCTATTAAAATTAAATAAAGGGGAAGCCTTAAGAAAACCCTCCTTTAAACTAAAAGCAGACTAATTAATATTATTTAGAATATAATTAGCCTAAAGATCCTTAAATAAGGCACTCTTATAAGCATTTAATATAGATAATAAGTTATCCTATTGCTTAACCTCCTATAACCTATAGTAAGTAGCCTTAGAATATTTCTCCTTTAACTTATTCTTAATTTTCCGAATCTATAATAAACGGCTAATAGTAGCTGCCAGATAAGACTATAAGGCTGCTATTTCCTTATAAAGCTTAAGTAAGTCCTTATTTACCTTATCTTTATTATTTTTTAATTTCTTCTTTTATTTTATTAAAGTTATTATTAGCTAATAAGTTAGTATTATATATTAATAACTAAGTAAAGTAATATAACTTATAAAAAGAAGTAATATAGGTATTATTATAAGATTTCCGGTTTTAAATATACTTATTATATCAATTGGAATTAGGAGATATTATATACTATATGCCTTCCTAAAAATAATAGGTATAAGGCATCTTAATATTATCCCTAAAATTATATATAGAATTAGCTAAAAATTTAATCTTATGCTCCTTATAAATTCACTTAAGTTCCTTATTAACTTCTTAAGTTTAGTAAGTTTTATAGATAAATAGCTTAAATATAAAGTTAGATATTATATAGTATAATAATAGAAGGTTTAAGTTTTAACCTATTAAAAGATAAGTTAAAAAGGTTAAGTTAATAGGTCTTAAGGATAAGACCTAATAGAGAGGAGAGATTATATTATAACCCTAGTTCTTATATTATATATACCCTATAAAAACCTATATAAGGCATTTAGGCCTTAGACTTACCTATTTTCTTTTAACTAATAAGTATTAATACTTATTATATTAGAATAATAGATATTAGAATATAACATCTTAAGAATATAGTATTTTAAGAATAATTTATCCCTAGGATATAATAGTTTAATTTCTAAATAAGTAAACTAATCTATATTAATTTATATTTATAGAGATATAAGGCATTAGTATTAAGTAATAAGGGATATTATATTTCTTAATAGTAAATAAAGTAAGTTAGGTATATTTAGGTAAAGAGGTTTTATTAATAGCTAATAAGCTAAGTTCTATTTAATGCTAAATAAATATATATATATATACTATAACAATAGTATAAGGAATAATAAGTCCTAGGGATAAGTTATTCCTAAAATGCTGCATTCTTAAGATGCTATATTTTAATATCTATTATTTTAATATAATAAGTATTAATACTTATTAATTAAGAGAAGATAGGTAGGTCTATGGCTTAAATGCCTTATATAGGTTTTTATAGGGTATATATAATATAAGAACTAGGGTTATAATATTACCTAGCTAGTATTTATAATAAGGGAAAGAAACCTATAAATGCTAATAAATAATTTATTTAAGACCTTAAAGAAGCTTAAAAGGAAAAAGATACCTACTTAAAATAAAAGATAAAACCCTTTATGCCACTTAAAATAAAGGAAGCATTTAAATAAGTTAAAATTAATAAAATAAGAATAATAAAAGAGCTAATTTAATAATTTAAAGAAATATCTTAAAGTATCTACTAAAGACTAAAAACTGCCTACTTTAAAAATATAAAAAATAACTAAAAAGACTATAATAATAATAAATATAAATAATACTATTATATAGAATTAAGAAAAGATATATACTATTTATAATAAAGCTATAAATAAGTAAAATATATAGATAAAAATGACTTAAACTATTAAATACTTTAGGAGCTATATAAAGCAATAAGCTTAAATGCCTAATATTATAAGTTTAAATTAAAGGGAGATAGCTAAATATATAAATTAACTATAAAGTATAAAAGAACTTTATTAATTTTAAACTAATTATAAAGCTAGAAATTCTATAAAAAAGAAATAGGATCTATATNATAAGCTTAAATGCCTAATATTATAAGTTTAAATTAAAGGGAGATAGCTAAATATATAAATTAACTATAAAGTATAAAAGAACTTTATTAATTTTAAACTAATTATAAAGCTAGAAATTCTATAAAAAAGAAATAGGATCTATATCTACTAATTAATATAAAAGGATAACTATTTAATTATAATAATAGAATTATAAATTAAAAGACTAATTATCTTAAGATTTATACCTTAAGCAAAAAGTAAGAAATTAACTTTAATATTATACCTTTAGGAAAAGGTAATAATAATATCCTTTTAGGAATACTATAGCTTAAAAGTATAAACTTAAATATTAATTAAACGACCGGCTAAGTTTTTATCTTAAAAACTTTAAATAATAATATTAAAATAATTATAATAGATAATAAGAGATCTTAAACCTAAATTACTAAAAGAAGTAATAAGGGTAAATATAAGGTAAAGAACCTACTAACTTTAGAAGAAATATAAATATAATATATAATAGATAAGTAATAATAAATCTTAAGTGTCTTTATTAAATAAGAAATAAAAAACTAAGATAATAAAAAACTAAATTAAAATAGACTATATTATATACTAAAAGAATATTAAATATATAATAAACTATTTTAAGAAATATTAGATATAAAGATACCTAAGTATAGTAGATAGGATTATAGAATTAACCTTATAAGTAATAAGGTATTATTTAAGAAGATTTATATATTTAATACTAAAGAATTAAAAGGGTTATAGGAATACTTAAATAACAGTTTAATAAAAGGATATATTAAACTATTAACCTTATTTATATATAAATTAAAAAAGGAGATAAATAAAAGATAGTATTTTATATTAAGTTTAAACTTTTTAAGTACTTAATAATGCCTTTTATTCTTATTAATATACCTATAATATTTTAATAGATACTTAACTATATATTATAATAATACCTTAATATCTTTATAGTATACTACCTAAATAATATCTTAATCTTCTTAAATAATAAAGAAAAATATAAAAAATATATTTATAAGGTTCTAAAAGCACTTTAAGATATTAAGTTATTAATTAAATTAAAGAAATATTACTTTTATATTTAAGAAATAGACTTCTTAAGATATACTATTATATTAAAAGAAATATATATAGAAAAAAAGAAGATTTCTATTATAGCTAATTAAAAGGTCTTTAATAATATTAAGGAAATATAAGCCTTTTTAGGCTTTATTAATTATTATTAATAATTTATTAAAAAATTTAATAAGATTATAAACCTACTTATAAAATTAATTAAAAAAGATAAAACCTTTAAATAGAATAATAAGGTATAATAAGTATTTAAATAACTTAAGTAAGCTATCTTTAGTAAATTAATTTTAATTATATTTAATTTAAATAAAGAGANAGGAAATATAAGCCTTTTTAGGCTTTATTAATTATTATTAATAATTTATTAAAAAATTTAATAAGATTATAAACCTACTTATAAAATTAATTAAAAAAGATAAAACCTTTAAATAGAATAATAAGGTATAATAAGTATTTAAATAACTTAAGTAAGCTATCTTTAGTAAATTAATTTTAATTATATTTAATTTAAATAAAGAGATTAAGTTAAAAATAGATATATTAGATTTTACTTTAGGAGGATAAATTAAATAATATAATAATAACGGTAAAATATACTCTATTATATTCTACTTATATAAATTATATAAAGCTAAACTTAACTACCTTATATATAATAAAGAATTCTTAATAATCTTTAATTACTTTAAGGAGTTTTAATACTACCTTATAGAAAGTAAATATTAAATTAAGGTTTATATAGATTATTAGAATATTATATACTTTACTATAATATAAAAACTAAATAGGCAATAGATAAAATATATTAAATACCTATATAAGTTTAATTTTATTATTATCTATTATAAAGGATTAAATAATAAAAATGCTAATATAATTAACTAATAATTAGACTTTAATATAAAAATTATTAAGGTAAAGGAATAACTCCTTAAATATATAAAAAATAAAGGATATAAGCTTATGCAATAAGTATAGATATTAAGATTTATAATAAAATAAGTAGGAGCTATTATAAATTAAAATAAAAAACTTATTAAAGAAATCTATAAATTAATATAATATATATAAAGATATAAAGTACCTATAGGAGTTTATAGTATACCTTAAGGCGCAATATATAATAGTAAACTTTAGGTATCTATAAAGGACCTATAAGAAAAATTAATATAGGGAATATATAAATACCCCTTATATAGATATTAAGGTATTATAAAAACCTTAAAATAAATATAAAAAATATATAATTAAAAGAATACTAAAGAAATAATAAAATAAGTTATTAAATAATATAACCTTTATATAAAAACTAAACTATAATAATATAAGCCCTATAGAACCTTATAACTATTACTAATTGCATAATAACTGTATAACTTAATTATAATAGATTTTATAATTAAGCTACTACTATTAAAAGAACCTTTAATTAAAATCTTCTATAATAGTATATTAATTATAGTAGATTATTTAATAAAGTTCTATTATTATATCCCTTATAAGTATAACGGTTAGGTTTTTAAATAAATAAATTAATCTATATTAATTTATATTTATAAAGATATAAGGCATTTATTAAACCTAATAGGTTATATAATTATAATTAAATTAATTATTCTTCTTACTTCCCTACTTTTAAGTAATACAATTAGACCTAAGCTTATTTAAGCTTCCTATTATTATATAACTTAGCCTTCTCTTCTTTTAAGGCTTATTTATATAATTAGCCTTA
>WETZ01000091.1:0-35617 GCA_011034095.1 Fusarium cf. aywerte | reverse complement strand
TACTTCGAAACGTTAGTCGTTATCATCAGCCAAAAAATCCGCCATGCTGACTCAGGCTTCACTAAGTCAAGCGCGATCTGGCTGTTGGCCATCCAGAAAGGGATTGTAACAGCGGAATGTTGGGCTCTGTAAATGTATGGATGTAGTCAGAAGGCCAACTCCAGCGCACGTGCCAGTGACAGCAGAGGATGCAGAGAGGATGTATATCCCAGAATACGGACTCTGTGGATTATAGTCACGACCATAACATACTATAAGAACTCATAAGATAGATTCAGCCTTACCGGCCTTTTTACGCTCTTTATTTTTTGTCAGATCTATAATTAGGTTAGTTAAAAATTCATATAGACCAATCGGAGTTTTACCCCATCAGAGAGGCCTATTACCTAAATTTATAAGAGAAAAATCAGCATTAAGTAATCCCACCCCGCTAATAAAGCCTACCATTAAGTAATACTTTAAGTATTTAAGTAAATCGGGATTACCGCGCAATGCAGACCTATACTTAAGAGGTGGCATAATAAGTCGTAACTATATAAAAACCGAAACTTCTTATCACTCTTACTAAGATACCCTAACTGACTAAAAGACTAAGTCAGCTAAAAAGCACTGTATTTACTGTATACCAGTATTTTTATCTAGTAGTTAATCATATATGTGATTTACTCCAGTGGAGCTTGGTTACGGTTTTTACACCATTATGAGTTATTACGCCCCCTCTTCACAGGGGGCAGAGTTTTCTTACTCAGGCCACCATATAGCAAAGGATTATTCTCTATATAAGATTTTAGGCTTATAGGTTTTATAATAATATTAAATGCATTGCCTCTATTTAGATACAAAGTTAGAACAGCAAGATTGTCTGTAGCTCCTACCGACCTATGTGTTCTTACGGTAAAACATAGTATTTAATAGGCTATATTGCCTTTCTTCCTTAAGTTTAAATTTTAAGAAAAAGATTTAATATAACACACCAGAACCAAGAACCATAAACCATAATATCTGGCTTTCCTATTCCCTCCTTATTAACCACCATAATGAAGTTCTTAATCTCTATAATTGCCGCTGCGGCAGGTCTTTCACCTCTTATTGCTGCCAATTTCGATCTTTACTTCCAATCACCAACTAGTTCTGTCGGTGGTATATCCATCTGGCAAGCTGTAGATAATACGGCAAATACTAATAACTGCGGTAAAATGATTAGTATAAGGACTTTTAAGCAAATGCCTAATGTCAATAGAAAGAAAGACAGGTTCTATTACAAAGGCAAGGGATATTCTCTTAATGGCGATGTTAATGGTATTAAAGAACTTAAGATAAATTTTGGAACTACGGATAGCGCTGTCTATTATTTTAGTAAGCTCTATTGTCATAATTTGACCTCTGCATCTAATAACTGATATTTTGTAGCTATTTATTAGCGGTTTCGCAAGGATAACAAGTAGTGGATGGTTAGCTATAAGTATCGATATCCTAGTTATCTGACTTACAAGCATTTACTAATTTGTCGTTAGTAGATAATAAAGTATATGGCTGGTGTTCCCCTTCGACTGAGAAGTCATATAACTGCCTCGCCATAAAGGGTCAGCAAAAGTTCAGGTGCAACATCAAAGGACTATCCGCATAAGATATCACCCAAAAGGTTAAAGGAGGAGGCTAGTGGTAAGTATTTCCGTCTAGGCTAGGTGCTTAAGATTGCTTTCCTTATGATACTATACCACTAGTGCCATAGGTCTATAGGTGGTATCCTATTGGTATTCAGTTATTAAACCTGCGCTATATGCGCTCTACCTTTCTTATTCTGATTAGTCTATTATATCAATCTTTTATTTATATAAAGCCGACTTAATAAGTCCTAATTATTATTTTATGCTACCTATTATAGATTTAATCTTTTAATCTTCTTTAATGTTAATAAATCTTCTATTAAAAGCGGAGATAAAAGCCATAAAGGTCTGCGCCACTTCTAATAGTAATATGAATATTTACTTATATGTATCTCCTAAGATCGTCCTTCTAATAAATACACTATTAGATAAAATAGCAAAAGACCATAAAACCTATAGGATAATATTTATAAGTTAATCGGGGAAGGTTATTATGGCTAACGGCGGTTTAGTTAAGGAGGCAGAGAAGTTAGCCATTTAAAGGCTTTAGTTACTTAAGAAACCATAGTAATTAACTCTTTAGTCGCTTTATATAATTGGTTAAACACTTATGTCATGCTTTAGCACATCTTGCCTTTCTCTAGTGTAGCCAACCTTACGCATCCACTCCTCAACGCTCTTAACACGATCTGGAATAGTTCTATCCATAAAGGCAAAATCTCTCTGAATCAGTCCCATATTAGTGTTGGGGCTTGCCTTATAAAGATTCTACTAATAGGCAAAATTCTCCCCGTATGTTATGGTTAGTGCGTTATCGTCCTTGACAGACTGAAATCCAATCTTGGTGTCTTGGCCTTAGGGGAGGTTCTTCTAGGCCATAGAGTTCCAAGCCTTAATTGGAATATTAATAAATTAAGAAGGTCTTCCTGTAACTGCCTTATAAGCTTTGGCAACTTAGTCGCCAGTTGCTTATACGGTAGTAATGCTAAAGTCCAATGAGGAGGATTTATTGGGGTTCTTTAGGGCCTAGTTAATATATTTGCTGAAGTCTTTAAGGTGAATGAATAGAATCGAACCGTCGTCGAGAGGGAATTAGAAGATAAGCGACCCATCCTTATTGGCAGGGGATAAAACTGCAGAGAGGAGTTCTATATATGGACCTAACCTAATAATGGTCTAATGCATATTTACATATTTCTAGGCATAAATCCAGTCTAAGAGAAAACTTTAGTATGTAAAAAGGGCCTACAAAATAGTATCAGGGAGGATAGATATCGACAAACCTTGGACTTTAGCTTTTCCTTAGTAGTAACTACAATAGAAATCGGGATCATAGTTCGACTTAAGGCCCACGGAATCCAGACCACTGTAAATAAAGTGCTTGACTCCGGCCCTAGCAGTAAGTTTAAATAATCAAATGCCCTAATAAGTCTTAGCCTGTTTGCCAAATGCGAAGCCGTCTGTGTTTACCAGGACGTAGTCTGCATTCGATGCAGTGGATAGAAATGCATCGGTATCATAACCGCTTAAGGCGCTGCTGATAGCAAGTTTGATATTAGGCAGTTCAGCAAGCTTTACTGCATGAGATGATAACGCACTACGCATAAAAGCCGTAATTTGGTAGTGTCCGATAGATAAAAGGTAGCGAACGATAGCGCCGCCTTAAGCCCCAGTGGCTCCGATAACTAGAATAGTTTTTATTTTACTATTAAAGAAGATAAGGGTCTTAGTATTATAGGAAATATTGTTAGATAGAGTGTTAGTCTGGATATATTGGCATTTAAACCTATTTTACATATGTAATAAAAATTAGACTTATTTTTTCTTTATAATCCACTATAGAAAGCTTTAGTATTTTTTTTTCCTTATAAATTATCTACTGCAGGGCATTACTGCTCAGGTAAGGAATCCCAATGTATATGTTATCTGCACTTAAGTTGCCTTTCTATGTACGCTTTTCGTAACAAAAATTCAACTGGTGGCACTTTTGTATGCTAAATATGTATGGTAAGTATAGACTATAGCTATGGTTTTAGACTTTTACCAGTTGGCTTAAGCCAATTGGTATTTCCTATGTGTGATATGGTATAGTAACCTATTTTACTAGACTTTAGCCATAATTCTTGTCTTTATATTTGTCTTTATCTAGCTGTATTAATTTTATGATTTTTAATTGGGGGAGAGAGTAATCCCTGCAAGTGATAAACTCTAATTATATCAGCTAGGTAGATTGCAAAGAGAATATAGGAATAGAGAGATAAGGGTTATTTTAGGCCAATTAGCGACCCGATCCAAGCTCACTTGATTTAAGTCTAAATTTTAAGCGAGATGACCCAGTTTGTTAGACGATTACGGTTCAATCGCCTCTTAATAGTTCCTAGGCCACAATAAACCCGTTGCCGGTCTGAGCTACTCATCTTTCCAGAAAGGTCATCTTCTGGAGATGCAATAAGAGTAGAGCTCAGAACCTCAGGACAAATGTCTGCAGTGCTTTCCAGGTAAGCAGCAAGGCCGATATGCTCCCTTTGGGTCTGATCGTGCTGGACTTTTGCTGAACGGTGACAGTCTATACAACATCCTTGAAACTTAACTAACTGCTGTACCAGCTGACGTCCAAGGCGTTTCACTCGATATTCATGGTCGGCATCAGCGGGTGGTGAGGTTTCCATAGTGTCGACCGCAGCCATTGGAGCTAGGTTTTCCGTATCACCTTCCGAATGTCCCGAAACTAGTAACGGTACTCCTGGAACTTCATCACTCCGCAAAGGGGACCCTTCTGGCAAATATGGTTCTAGGGGAGGGGTAGGCGGGGGAAGGAGATGCGAGAAATCTGGACCATCAAGTTCCGGAGCGTGACGTCCAATCTCTGATAGCATAGCGGTACTCTCAAGTCGATGATCAGACCGTTGGACCGAGGCTCCACCATCGACTTGAAGTGAAACAGGGGGTAAGGAGAGAGTACTCGCGTTGTAGAAGTGAGCATGTTGCTCAGCCCTTTTCTCAGAAGTTGCTTTCTGCCGCTTTGCTCGCCTTTGTTCGACGTTCGCATTCGTTTTATCCTGAGGAGTAGCGTATTGGCGTGGTCGTCCGCGCCTCTTGCGTCCGAGCTCAGAACCAAGCGACTCATCCATATTCGAAGGCTTAACAGGTGCTATTTGGGCGTATAGAATAGATGAGAAGTTTGGGACTGGTAGGGATAAAACAAAACAAACAAAGTACTTACACAAATACATCCGTAAACCCCCTAAGGTTACAGATGTGGAGATTACTTGACTCAACAGACTTAGCGCGGGTATGCAGTGCGCTAGCTCGTGGAAGGACTAGTTTTGACCACGAAAATCGAATTGGGTTTAGTTTTGACTACGAAACTCTGATTGGCTATGGGCTGTCGAAGCGACGACGAGGTTCACAACTAATACGAGCGATAACGTCGCAACGAGAGCAGGAATGAAGATAAAAACAGTTTTTATAATATCTAGATGACCTTGAGACTGGGTATAGTGTATAGAAAGTAGTTTTAGTCAGCTCCCTACGCCCATGTCTAGTCACCTTTTTCATGATGTCTGCCGTCTCCCTTGGGATAAAAGACCTGGTGAACATCCGCAGCATCATAGGTGTCGCTTTTGAGGCTGCCGGCTAGCACATTCCAATCGGAAATTTGAATGGACTCGGAGGTGGAGGTAGGAAGTGCCCTCAAAGTTTCGAGTACCTGGTAGAACGTATCGAACCAATACTACTCCCAGGTTAGCAATATGTTCTAGGTAAGGCTTGATGGTGTCCAAGACTATTTTCTTTTTTCTTTTTTTTTTTTGCCCTGGGGTGGAAGAGATAGACGAGACGATGAATGATGATGAACCATGATCCACAGACACCAAGGGCGAGTCACTCACATCATCCAGTCTGTACCCTGCGATCTGATACCATTTTGAAATGTTAAATGTGGTTCTCCCCAGGGAGGTTCGACACCAGCGAGTAACCCGAGGTCTCCACCGCTCACTTCGCCACAGCGTGACGAGACGGCTGATGGGAAAGCGAGCTTCACTTGTCAGGCACAAGATTTCCAGCATGCTTTTCTCGATACCCTTCTTGTTGACATTTCTCTCGACGGAAAATAAAGTGGGATCCCGATCAAAGGCCGAGACGAGCTGTAGCCAGATTTGACCATGGGTGTCGGGCAGGGTGAGATCACGGCGATTGACACGAAGCTTGATGTCAAGTTTTGCGCTTCGGCTGCTCCACAACGAGCGATGATTCGTTAATCAGCTGCAGCCGCCGTGTATAAAGCAGGAATACCATCCAACAGTCGAGGCTTGGGTAAGTCGTGGGAAACATTCTTATTTTCTTTCCACCAAACGATACTTGATACCATCCACTGCCACCATAGTTTCCGTCACTGAAGTTTAATTTCGCAATAGGTGTTCAAACTGTCACTGATATAAGAGCAAAGCCTGTAAGTATTTCTCTTCGAAGAATTCGACGCTCAATTGATAAGATCCAGAAGGAAAAGCGATGTTTGTCTCAAGAGAGATCTGAACTTGCACAGAAGCGCAGGCATAGAAGAATACAGCCTCAGATACATGCTAACTTCACGAAGCGGTGGGCAGAGATCTATGGTTCCATCGAACAACTAAAAACTGGAGTTACTGTCACGTCCGGGCAAGTGAAGGAGCTGATTATACCACGGCCTGGAGAGCTTTCTTCACATACCATGATTTCTCTCAAGAGTACCTGGTTGTACTCATTCTTCCCCTTACAGACCTACCAGATGTTGGTATATCAACCACTATCGAGATGCTGAATCTGTCAAAGAACATTCCAGACTGTGTTACTTACGATGTGGACTCTGGCCAGTTTCAGTGGCGAGACGGATACCGAGACGGTGACATATCAGCCCACCGGCGCAAATTTCCTATCGTTTATTTGGGGTATCTAAATCCTCCGAAAATCGTTGCCTCAGGATGGATTGAAGCTGCGGCTCTCCATATTATCCAAGACACTAACATCCGCAAATTTAGTATGCTACCCTGAAGGAATTCACCACTAATTTTCCAATTTCTGATGTTTTCACTTTTAGATAGAACCATCCAATGGCACATGGTCCATAACGATGGCAACTCGGATTGTCTAACGAAGGATTGGATGCTCGCTACATCTGCCACCAAGCTTTCCACCCCCATTAGCGCAACTCAGACCATTACGACAGCTTTCGATGATCACATACACAACGAAGCCCCCATAAGATGCAATCTTTCGGAGACAAATCTAGCTATTTCACCTCACCTCAAACTACCAGAGCTTCGCTTCTTGGAAGTTCCAGGTGTAAATTCCAAACAACCCAAGGATCCAGGGTCCAGCAAAGACAAAGAGTTGCCATGCATAAACAGCCTTCTCAAACAATGGCCGAGAGGACTACCAGCGCGTACCATGGGCCTACTCCAGTATGCCTGTGATGGCAGACAGCCGAGCCCTGATGATGTCAGGCACCACCGGGGATGGTATTTATGCCCATTGTGTCCCAGAAGGAAACTGTTCACAGGAGTCACTCGGTTCGAGGACCATCTGATAAAGGACCATTGAGCATCATCCGATGCCAGTTATATAGAAGGGAGAGACAAGAATCGATCCTCTCGCAAAGCGGCAAGAACTTTGCGAAATGAGATGTATGTACTGCGAAGTAGCTACCTTCCAGAGAAGAAACCACTGCTCTCTTGCGGAAATAATCCTTTATCCTGGCGCTCAACACAGACTATGGTTTTTTTCCTTTGTTCTTTCTTTGTTGTAGTCAAGTGATATCGTTGCATTAAAACACTCAAACCATTCGTTCTCAGAGTATGTAAAGATAACGACGTCAAACTTTCGGTCTTGCTGGGGTCCAGTTGAGCGTAGACGCACTTGAGTTTCGATCCTGTCTTCCCAGGCTTCTTGAACTCGGCTGTCTCGAGAAGGTACCCCGAAATGACATCGGTGTCCGATACCATCTCCTGGACGGCTTCAATAGCAATGATCAACATCGCAGATGCCGGGAAAAGAACAGTATCGCTGATCTATAATACTCATATCAGTCTGTGAGTGGGACGAAGAAGCTTAAAATAAAGAACTTCTACAGAGAGCCAGAAAGTTCAAATGGAGCTATAGTGAGTTACTTCTAAGGTGGCTGAAGAGTGTGTTGCAGTGAGTACAAAAGGAGGGCAGGATGACTCTATATCCGTACTACTTTGAATCGGTACAGTATGGGAATGTCCGAGGATCTTAGTATTGCAGCTAATGCCCGTAAAACTCTATGATTGTGACGAAACTATGCCTATTTTATTCACGGTGGGACGAAGGGATAGCAGGTTCACCAGATCTAGTAGTACAAGCTGACTGCGCGACTACCAAAGTCAGCCAGGATGTCAGCGAACGATTGGGTCTTTGAACAGTGAGTTGTTTGGTGTATTACCTGACCGCCGTGTAGTTGATACCTGACTCAGAGACGGTAGACTCATGATTATATACCAGATTTAGCTATATAATAAATCGAAATCTCAATCTAAAGAAAGGAAAATATTTCTCAATAAGCATACCAAATACTCAACCAGTAATATTACTACCACCTAGATATCCTCATGCTAAATAAAAAACCACTATATGCAGGAAATGGAATAAAAAGAAGGTCTGTTTAGACTGTAATACCGTTCTTAAATAAACTTTTGAGACAGAGCTCTGCAAGAAGGCTAAGGGTGTCTATAGAAACTGTATAAGAACGACAGATCTCACGAAAAGATATAATAGGCTTTGCTTTAGATATAAGGAAAAGCGTAAGCGCAAGACCAAGCTAAAGAAGTAGATTAAGGCAAGGGTAGGCAGCTTATTATGCTAAGTTAGAGAAGAGTGGTACTCATTACTGCAAATAGATATTTATAGAGCTAATCTTAATTATAATAGCAGTAGTATCACTTAATAAATGAAATTAGATACTAAGTTATCTTATATCTGCTAGATTGTAGCATTTAGTGTGGCTTGCTCTTATGCAGTTAATTTGGCTAAACACTTAGGACCGACATACGTATTGTTCGCTCTTTTCTTATGTATATAATATTATACAACCTGAAAGAGTAAATCAGTATTCTCTTATAAAGTCTATAAACTAGCCCTGCTCCTACTACCTAACCAGACTCCGAAAAACATAAATCAATTAAGTATTATAACGCATAAGCAAACTTTAACTACTAACTATATACCAAACTGCCAACGTAGACTTATTAAGATATATCTTAAATATAGCTTCCAGAAGAAATACGTTACTTGCCTTAAGATAATTTCCATTAGGACTAAGTATATACCTTACGAAAAATCCAAGGGAGTTATAGGAGCATGTGGAAATATTAATGAAATTGCAAGTATTAAGGACGCTGAATGTAGCATATAAAGGGAAAAGAGAAAGAAGGAGAAGGAAAAGGATAAGGAGCAGGACAAGTGAGGGTATAAGGTTGCGATTAGCATAATGGCGCTAGGCTTTAAAGGGACCTGGCCTTCTACTTAATCTTCAATAGTTACACGATACTTATACCGGAATAAATCTGCTTTTGAACCTGTTATGCATCCTAAGAGTCCTTATATACTTAGGAACAAAAATATCCCATTCTCCAAATAATACTAGCATATCGGAAACTACCTCTTTTTAACTTCCAACTATATAAATAGGTCGCAAAGTAACATAAACCCAATCTCCATCGTCTTTAGTTAATATCTATCTTTACGCCTAATATTATACTTAAGCAGAATCTAAGCTAAGTAGAGCTTTAACTTACTTCCTGCAAAGAAGCATTTAGGGCATTAATACTTTCCTATTTTAAAATAAGCGTGCTCCAGACTTAACTATATAAACTGGCTGGTGTTATCACCTGCTTTACGACGCTTATAGAATCGATAGCCGTTAAAGTCACTAGGGTTTTTAAAGCTTTTAGGGTTTAGCATTTTACGACTATCTACTGCAATATATATCCCTTTCTTTAGAGGAGTTCTATCGGGAAGATAAGTATTATAGATAACTAATCGCTCTAGGATAACTAAATAGAGTTAGATATAGATAGGGAGGAGGAAAAAAGACTTACCAAATGGTAGGATCTATTATTAATATTCCTTTATAAAGCTATTAAGGAGTTATATCTTAACTAAAGATAGACCAGTGGGGATATTATTGGGCATAGCATTTAAGATCTCTTTTCTTAACGGCTTAATATATTCAGGTTGGCAAGCAATCTTAATAAGAGTTTGCCGGAAGATCTTAGCTATTATAAAAAATGCAGCTATGGCGAGAGCCAATTAAATATTGCCTAGTTTAAATCCTTTAGCAGCTAGGTTCTTAAGTGTCTAAGCAAGAGCATTATAGTATATAGGAGGCTTTTATCCTGACATTTTGGCTTACTTTACCTTTTAATATCTCTTTTGCATAACCTTATTGACTATCTTGCGAACATACTTTAGCCTAAAGCGACAAGCTAAGGCATAAGGGAGGCTCTATAGATATATACCTCTTAGCCATAGATAATAAGCATATATTTCTGTAACTGCAGAAAAGAAATCTTAAACATAGGCTCTTAAGACATACTGCCACTTAAAGTCACTAGTAAGTTTAGGGCCAATAAAGATAGAAGCAGCCGCATAAGAGATAACTCCGGTTATGCCATCTTCCTAATTTAGGGTTTTCTAAGACTTATCTTCTCCCTAAATGTTAGATAAGCCAGCTTAGAGATACTTATTTAAGGTAGGTAAAGTCCTATCGGTTTTAGAAAGCTTTCCCTAGATTATATTAATGACTATCCTATTTAGATGATATAGAATATATTAGATGTCGAAACCGGGGTAAGTTATAAAGAATTTATCTCTTATAAGTTGCTGGTGGTCTATATCCTTATTGTTCTTAATCTAGCCTATAAGGGATAAAGGAAGAATGACTTTAAGACTATTAGGAACCCATATAGCAAAGGGGCCCTGCCCATATTTAACTGCACCCTTTATAAAAAGACCTCTTGCGTTAGTGGTATACTTATAATTTACACGGCAGTAAAAGAAGTTATTAGGGTAGCTATTAATAATAGGAAATTTCAGGCGCTTAGTGGCAAAAACGATAGCACCAATAGCAATAGCGAGAAGAGAATAAAGAATACTTAAGGGAGAAATTAAAAGACGTATTATAGCTTCTACTAAGGGTTTATATAAAGTGTTGATAGAGTTGTAATACTCTGATGATTCCCTGCTATTTAAGTAAATATAACTACCATATTATACCGATAAATGCTCTTAGGGTTAGGGTTAAAGATTTAGCTTGGTTCTCAAGTTTTTCGCATTAACTAGCCTATAACTCTTCGCCGAGATTAGTGTTTTGGCAAGTCTAAAGAGAATAACAGCAATAAGTATACACGATTTTCGCACTCGGATTTAAAATATTCCCCAAGAAGAACTGCAAAAACCTTTTATAGAACCTTATTCTAGTAATAATATAAGGGTTATATTCTGAAGTTCGATTAATTATGAAATAGAAAGGCTTTAATTTGTCGGTTATACTTAAGCTAGTGATATCCACTCACTAAAAGGGCGATGATTCATTCTCACTCACTTATTAAATAGGAATAGCGTCTAACTAACGTCAACTTACAATGGGAACAATGGAGAAGAGTGGGTTTGATCTTATTAAGCGAAAGAGTATAACGTATGTGATGAGCGAGTGGATTAAAAACTCCTCATCCTATAACCTCTCTACTTAATCAATTAATTCTTCGCCACTAAGCATGTCTTCGAAAGATTACGAAGCTAGAATCCTTCTTGCGCTTCATGCCTATCAAAATAGCCCTAAGTTAGGTCTTAAACGCGCTGCAAAGACCTATAAGGTTGGTTATGGTACACTATAGCGCCGGCACAAGGGCATCCAGTCTCGGCGCGATACTATCGCAAAGTCACGCCGACTATCTAATCTAGAGGAACAGATCGTAGTTCAGTTCATTCTTAACTTAGATACATAAGGATTTCCTCTACGACTGCATGGTATAGAAGAAATGGCCAATTAACTGCTCGCCGACCGCGGCGCGCCACCTGTCGGTAAGCGCTAGGCTTCTAACTTCATCAAGCGACACAAAAAGCTTAAGTTACGGTTTTTTTATAATTATGATTATAAAAGAGCTAAATGCGAAAATCTAACCGTAATTCGCAATTGGTTTAAGCTCATAAAGAATACAATCGCGAAATATAGTATCGACCTAGCTGATCTCTATAACTTCGATAAGGTCGGCTTTCTAATGGGTATAATTGCAAGCGGAATGGTCGTTATAGGTGCAGAAAGATATAGACGACCGAAATTAATGCAGCCTGGAAGTCGGGAATAGATTACTGTTATTTAAGCAATTAATGCGGAAGGCTAGGCGATCCCGCCGTTTATTATCGGTGCGGGTCAATATCATCTTGCCACCTGGTATTAAGAAAGCAACCTCCCAGACGACTGGGCTATAGCAATATCTCCAAATGGCTGGACCGATAATAAGTTAGGCCTTAAGTGGCTAAAGCACTTTGATCGATCTATAAGCGCGCGATCAGTTAGTTACTATCGTCTTTTAATCCTTAACGGCCATAAAAGTTACTATTCCCTCGACTTTAAGAAATATTGCCAGGCAAATAAGATAATTACGCTCTATATGCCGCCTTATTTGTCTTATCTGCTTTAGCCTCTTAATGTTAGGTATTTTAGCCTGCTTAAGAAGGCCTACAGGTAAGAAATCAAGCATTTAATCCGATGCTCTATAACCTATATTTCTAAGAATGAGTTCTTTCCCGCCTTTTATGCCGCATTTAAGGCCACTATAACAGAGAAAAACATTAAGGCAGATTTTAAAGGGGCCAGGCTGGTTCCTATTGACCCGGAAAGTATGGTCTTAAAGCTTAATATACAGCTACGGACTCCAATACCAGTTATAGAGGAGGATGGCCCCTCTTCTCCTTAGGTTTCAAAGACGCCAAAGACGGTCCTTAAGGCCCAATCCCAGTCTGAATACTTCAATATACGAATTAGAAGGCATAAAAGTAGCTCGCTAGAGTTAATTTTAAAAGCATTAAAGTCTCTCTCTAAGGGAATAAAGGCAATAATGCATGAGAATGCCTTATTAAGGGCTTAGGTCTATAACCTTTAATAGGCAAATAAGGTATTAAGTCGACGGCGGAGAGCAAAAAGGACCTATCTACAGAAAGGAGGGCTGATGGCAGTAGGTGAAGCAAGGGATAAAATTGATCAGATGAATGTAGATGGGCAGGTAGAGGGCGACTTGTCGAGAAGTGGTGGACAAGGAAGGTCGGCATAAGCGAAAAAAAGGCGCTGTAGAGCGTGCGGCAATGCCGGGCATAACACAAGAATATGTCAGATAGTTGTTGCAATATCTGAAGAGGAGTATAGCAATTAGCTTCAGTTGATTAAATGGTTTGTTGTGTTTTTATAGAAATTTCAACTGAGAAGGGCTAGAATTATTGATCCACTCGCTTGTTTAATCCACTTGCTTATCATAACGTGTTTAATAAGCGAGCATTGCAGATAAGCGAGCATTGCAGATAAGCGAGCATTGCATTTTTCTATATACCTTTTGTTATTTACTTAATAAAATTATTACAACTTATCTAATTAATTAAAATTACTTACTATCCTCTTCCCCTAATGCCTTTAGAACTACCTGACAGGTCCTTGCATTATATCCGGTCTTGCCGTATATACCATATTGCCGAACGCTTAGTCTAACCGACGTTCTTTAACTACTACATTTAGATAATTCGGCTAATACCTACGTCTTAATATCTATCGGATTAATTACTTACGATATATCCTATATAGTTATAGCCTCTCCTTTCTATATTTTGGTCTTTTTCTCTTTGCGGCGTCGGCTTAATATCCTATTTGCTTATTGAAGTTCTTTATTCTTTGCTGCCAGTAAGGTAACCTTATATATAACCGCTTTAGCTCCTTTAGAAAGACAGTATAGAGCTTTAATAATTAACTTTAGAGAGCTACTATTATGCCGCCTGATTTATTTAGTAAGGTATTCGGCCTGAGACTGGGCCTTATTTGCTATTATTGGGGTCTTTAAAGTCTAAGGAGAGGAAGGTCCAGCTGCATCCTTTAGAGGCAATAGGGTCTATAGCTGTATATTAAGCTTTAAGATAATATATTTAGGGTTATAAGGAGTAAGCCTGGCACCGCTAAAGCCTCCTTATATATTGCTTTTAGTAAAAGTAGCTTTAAAAGCGGCATAAAAGGTATTAAAGAACTTAGTCTTAGAAATGTGGTCTATATTGCATCTAATTAAATGCTCTATCTGTCGACTATATGCCTTCTTAAGCACTATAAAGCACCTAATATCTAGAGGTTAAAGTAAGTAAGAGGCATAAGTAGGCATATAGAGCGTAATAATCTTATTATCCTTATAATATCTCTTAAATTCGATAGAGTGATGACTTTTATAACCATTAAGGATTAAGAGGCAATAGGAACTAACTAATAGCTTAGTTATGGATTAATTAAAATGCTTTAGCCATTTAAGACTAAGCTTATTATTAGTCTATCTATTTTGGCTTATTATAATAACCTAATCGCCAGGGAGATTATATTTTTAATACTAATTCATAAGGTGATATTGGCCTGCATTAATAATAAACGGCGGGATCAATTGACCTTTAGCACTAATCGCCTGGATTATAGTAATCTATATATAGTTCCCTAGCTGCACTAACTTTAGCCTTTCTTACGTTTCTGCGCCTATAATAATTATTCCAGACTATATAAGGCCTATTATAAAGCCGATCTTATTAAAGTTCTAGATATCTTCTAATTAGATATTGTACTTTGCGGTTGCATTCTCTATAAGCCTAAACTAGCCCTAAATGATATGTAGATCTTTACATTTAACGTATTTTATAAGCGGGTGTCCCATATAAGCTGGTGTCCCAGTATACTGTGCACCTAGAAATAACATACCCTATAGTAGCTTAAGACCTAAATAAAATTAATAGAAATTTATAAAAATTAGTTTTTATAATAATATAGCTTATATTATAAAATAGTATTTTATAAAGAATTTTAGCTTATTTATTTATATAGAAAACTTTAAAAAACCTAATTTATATAGTNATAATATAGCTTATATTATAAAATAGTATTTTATAAAGAATTTTAGCTTATTTATTTATATAGAAAACTTTAAAAAACCTAATTTATATAGTGCGAATAAGCTTTTTCTATACTAATTACTTAGGACTTTTTAAAAAATAATATAGAATTTAGTATACTTCCTTATAAGACTTATATATAATATATTAAAATTATAAGTATTTTAAGCTTAATTTAAACTTTTAAAGGACTTTTTAAACTCTTAATCTAAGCTGGAATTAGGACTGGGACACCTACTTATATAGAACACCCGCTTATAAAATACGTTAGCTCTTTAATAGTTATATCTTCGGAATAAATGCGTCTTTAGCTCTAGATGTCGCTTAATAAAGTTATAAGCCTAATGCATACTAATAGGTAATGCATTACGGTCAGTAAGTAGAGAATTGGCTATTTCTTCTATAAAATGCAGTCGCAAGGGAAATCCTTACGAATCTAGGTTAAGGAGAAATTAAACTATTATCTGCTCTTCTAGATTAAATAGTTTCTGTAAATTTAGGATAGAATCGCTTTGCGATTAAATGCTATAGTGGCGGCGATGTAGTCTATGCTTAGAGATCTTATATATCTTTGCAGCGCATCGGATGCTTAGCTCTGGTTTATTTTGAAGGGCCTGAAGTGCAAAAAGGGTTGTGGCCTCAATTGAAGGTTGTGACATTATTGATGGTTGAAAACTAGACTAGTTCACCGTCACCCCGTATACCCCCCGGCCCCGCACACCTTAACACTATCGATGCGTTATCATAACATATTACTTTAATTAAATCTAGAATTATTAAATAAAATCCGTATTTTTTTTCAATTGCAGATATAGAATTAACGATATCAGATTATAAATACAGAATAAGATTAGCCGTAGAGGATTAAAAACCCTTAGTTTAAGAGCTTCGGCGCGAAAACACTCAATCAAGCTCTTAATATTAAAAGACCGTTGCGCCGGAAGTCATAATATTAACACCGCTTATCAGAAGGACTTGTCGCTAACTGTTAAGTAAGAGAAGGACCTAGTGAACTATATTCTTAAGAGAGAGAAGGCATTTTAGCCTCTGATGAAGTAGGAGATCCGCGACTTTAGATAGGCATTATCGTCGGTCAATAGGCAAGTGTCTTATCTTGGTAAGAACTAGGTCGACAGATTCATTAAATGCCATCCGGATATCGAAATAAAGCCATTGAGAGTTATAGATGCCGCTAGGAAACGAGCTATTATAAAAGAATCACTTAAAGAATACTATAACGGCCTTTCTTAGGTCATTAATAAGAAATGTATCATAAGACGGAATATATATAATGTCGACAAGATAGGGATGTAGCTAGGAGAGACTAACGGTGGTACAGTCGCCAGGACAGTTATAACGTTAATATTAGAGAGGATATAGTCTGACTGCTTAACTTAGGTGTCAGTAATTAAGTCAGTATTAGCAGATAGTTATTATCTTATGCCGTATGTCGTTTTTATAGGCGAGAACCTCTAGGGACAGTGGTTTCCTGCCGTTTTTCCTGATTGGAAGTATGCTATAAGTCCCTTAGGCTGGTCCAATAGCGACATCTTTATCCGTTGGTTCATAATGGTATTTATACCGGAGACTTAACCGTTAGACCGGTCATAATAGAGACTATTGGTCATAGACCAGCATAAGACACATATAACGGCGGAATTAATAAAAAAGGCATGGTTATATAAGATTTGGCTCTCTTGGTTATCGGCATATTTATCACATATTACTTAGCCTCTTAATGTTGCTGTATTTAGGCCGTTAAAAATATACTATTGCCAGTTAACTAGATCTTAGGCCTTATATGAAGCAATATCGCCACATTAGCAACAACAATTCCTACATGCTTATAAGAGGGCTTTATTAAAAGCCCTAAGCTTAAGGAATATAATAAGTGGTTTTTTAACATTAGGGCTGTATCCTATCGATCTATAACGAGCGGTAGAAGCATTACCGCCAAGAGAGAAGAAACGCAAGCGATTTAAAGCCCTTATGCCACCAATAAAGCGGCAAGTAGTTGCCAATGACCTCTAGGGAACGCCCTAAGGAAGTGCTAATCTTTAAAAGTAGATAGAAGACGCAATTTATCGAGGAAATATCGCGATTCGCGACTTCAAGTGTATTATAAAGAAGGCAATAAAGACTATCGACCAGAAGAACAGTCAAATATAACGCCTAAAGGAGGAAAAAGCCATACTGAAGGCATTAGCAGCAGCATAAGCACGTACTGGCCGAGTCCCCGTTCAATTTGACCCCAATAAGGCTTTCCCTGAAGTTAAACAGATCATAACGGCTCGTGATAGGGCTGAAATGAATACATTACACCGGCTTAAGCAAAAGAAGACAAATACCACTCCAAAGGAGCCAAAAAAAAAAGGCCCAATAAAGATATGGTATTTTTCAGTCGGTTTACAAATCCTCAGCAAGATTAAATAAATATATATGATTGTAGAATTAATTGAAGTCATCTATATATTCCTATTGTGATGTTATTATGGTGTGCGGGGTGGGGGTGTACGGGGTGGCGGTGAGTTAGTCTAATTGATTAGATAAAAGCGATGATGTAGGAGGGAAAAGTGCGACGCTCGCTTGTCTGCGATGCTCGCTTATCAAACACGTTACTAGTATTAAATTAAAATGAAACGTCAGCCTCATGGGGCTGCCGGAAGTGCGGGCTCAAATGTACAATGCCGTGCAAAAGTCCTGCAAAGTCCGGGATCCGCCCCAACCACCTCGATTTCACCCGTACATTTCAACGACACATTGTGTCCGCATTTGAAGGTCAATTGAGACGTGATATATATCATTCGATAGGAGATTGAGAGGAGATTTTTAAAAATTTATATCAATACTTCGTATAGTAGCCTCCAGCTCACCAACACTCATGCAACCGTGACTTTGTCGATTTAATGCAATTTTCAATGACTCCTTGTTCAATCTCGCTCCATACCTTCTGTGCGACTTGGATCAGATAGTCAAGGGCCTCATCAGAAACCGGATAGCCAGATAAGTCAGGATATTCCTCACATATCTGTTTTTTCAGTATTTTCCATAGACTTTCTATAGGGTTGAGATCAGGGCTGTACGGAGGCTAGTCCAGCAGAATGACACCTTGTTCCTGGGCCCAAGGCTTCAACCAATCTTGTACGATGTGTGCTTTGAAGGTCGGACCGTTATCATGCTGAAAAACGCTTCCTTCCTCAAGCACGTCTTCAAGTGTCCTTTGCAAACAATCGACGATAATTCGTCCTGTTATGCCGTGACGCTTGGCGAGGGGGTTACCGTCCAAAGGGATAAGATCTGACGTTTTTTCTATGCTAGCGGTCGCAAAAAAAACATCTTCGAGTGCCTCAGCGACTTACGGCGAGGCTGTACCTTGTCTTTATGTAGTCTCTCTCCCTGTTGTATGGTTAAAATAGCTTCCTTTATGAGACGATGGATGACTTACGGCAGAGTAAAATGACCACTTGGTATAATCACCGTCTGTACCGTCGACAGAGACTTCGTCAGAGAAGACCCAGCTATAGAAGAAAGACTCCTCTTCTTCGTGATAACTATCAGCAAAAGCTTTGCGTTTTCTGACTGTCTCTGGCCCAATGAACGGGCGACGAAGTGCGTACTTGTGTTGTATGCCCCCCTTGATCAGCCAGCGACGAATAGTCGACCTATGACATGAAAATCCTGCTTTTTCAATGATTTCTCTATATGAGATAAAAGTGTTCCGATCAATGAGCATTTTGATATGCGATTTGTCCCTTTCGGTCAAGACTGGCGGTCTTCCGGACCGTTTGTTGTCCTTGGCCAATTGCTGATGACGGTACCGTCGAACGACCCCATAGATCCCCCCATAAGACAGGTCCTCTTTTTCTGCAATATCTTTGACGAGTACGCCCAAATCGTACATCGCTACAATCCCCGTTCTTCGGTGAGGCGAATTATATGTATTATTCCTAATTCGAGGCATACTTTGGTGTAAATAGTGCTAGTTGAAGTAAATGGGTTGCTTTGGTGGTGTTGTGTTGTGCCGGGGTGGCCCCAGAATTTTGCGGCACTTTTGCACGCCCACTGTACATAAGCCAAGCCACTTTGAAATGTTAGAGATACTCTTACTGGCGGGGAACTAGTCACTTACCATGTTCACCGTCACAAAAACGAGCAACAATACGAAGGGTCGAAGACGTACTATGTCTCCCACAGGACAGAGTAACAACAAGCCCATGGCATAGCCAGCCTGCATCAGTGTAGGGATTTGACTAGCTTTCTCTAGGCCAATATCGAAGTCTTCAGTCAAAATATTAAGGATTGGATGGTTGTAGTATAAGTTTCCGACGGTGAACGCTCCTGACTGTGAATCGTCAGTCTAGAGACAAAGATTAAAATTGTCGTAGAGAGGCTTTACAAATGCAAAAAGGAGACACAAGCCCCAGCTGAGCGGTGTGGGATGTTCGCTGTCCCATCGACACTGTGGTGGACAATAATCGAGGGTCTTGAGAAGCGACCAGAACTTGCCGCTTGCGCTTAGGCTGAAATCTGAGCTTGGAACGGTACGGGAGTCAACCTGTGCGTGAAAGGCTCCAGGCTCTGGAGGTAAAGCACCCAAGGCAGTTGAATCGCCCATCTTCTCCAACATATTGGTTCCGTTTCTGAAGCTCGGCGATAGGTCTTGCAGATGTTGACGATGGATTAACAAGACAGACAGACTATTTAAGGCCGGCTCCCATTCATTTTTTTAAAGTCATGGGAGTGTCGCTTAGACTAGCTGTTACTCGATGCTGTCAGCAATAAATCCCGAATGAGCCATATTTTCATTCTTACATTGAGCATGCCGTTGGATTGTGAGCTCGGACACACTCGGTCTATCTCATGTAAGTCGCTTTGAAATCCACAGTGCCGAGTGATGACAAATGCTTGGTGTTAAGCGTTGCCATGTTGACCGGCTACATCACACGAATGTCGACTTCCGGACTAATTTACTATTTAATTAGTTAGTGGAGGCACTTTGAACCCCTTGCTGACAAGGATGAATACGGCGATAATCATCAATGAGGTCACTTCAGATGCAAGATTTATTTCCTGAGAAGTCTCTGCTATGTGATTGCAAAACCTTCACATTCGAGTCGATTTGTCATTTCTTTAAGATTTGTATTTCTCTAGTGTACGTACAGAAGGTCGGGGCAATCTCATACCTAATCTCTGGCATTAAGATATGCTCCATATTGACCAGGCTCTGTCACAATCTACTTATTGATGAGAAAGCAGTGTGTGCTTTTCCCCCGTATACAGTATTAGCAAATCAAACTCACTTTCATAGTGCACAATGCCCGCTTGAGGCTCGACTACCGTGACCCCCTGCTAACCAAATTTATTAGTTGCTGATCGCTCAGTCAACCTATCGCCCACGGAACAAGGGCGTACGATCCGCAAGCACCGAGATCCAAATCTTTTTTGCCGTTGTATTTCCATTATTTTATTGTTAAAACTATTCGGCTAGATAAGTCCTGAGTTATTAGTAGCTACAATCTTTGACTATCCTATCGTATGTGAGAAAGGGATCTGGACTGCTTCTAAATATGTGTAACTTTCCTCGCTTCGTATAAACTCCCAAATTTCAAGTCTCTGTCTCCAGTGTACAACCAAGGGCAAAACTATCTCATGCATTACTTATGAGTCAGAAGAGTTGAGCGACGACAAAAAGCAGTCACTTTGTATATCTAGGCTGCCATTGTTTGTTTGAGGTGGGAACATGGTATTCCAAAGATCCTACAAGTCTAATTAGTACATGTATATGAAAATATAGCTGAGCAAAGTACTGCTTACCCATTCAATCTCCAGCATTTGAGGGCTTGCGACATCAGTGTCGCCCCGACCAGAGTGTGTCGTCGCAAATATGTCGGGAGTTGCATTCATCTCCTGGCCTTGGAAATAGTCCGAATGGATCCCCGTACTATTGATCCCATCATGTTCTGAGCTCGCGTAACGAATCAGGGGTGACGGTGCTCTAGATAGGGAAGCGCCATAACTATATAAATTACCCGAGGCACGTTGCCATTCATGGACTGAGCTGAGACTATCGTCATCTTGAAAATTAGAAACAAGTTGGGCTCTCCTTGCGTCTTGCTCCATGGGACAGGGGATTTGGCTAGATGAAATAATAGGAATATTGGGGCTACCCACTGCCGCCAGCGGTTCCCCATGTGCATAGTTGAGTGACATTGTTGGATCCGAGTCATCAACTCGCTGAGGCGTAGTTACAATCATCGAAGACTTGAACTGAATCGGCGACTTCAATCCTTTAGCTCGCTGATAAACGCGCATGCGTTCCACAATGGTCGCGAGCAAATATCTGGCTTTTATATCCCGATGCCCAATGATTTCCGTGAGTGTTGGAGTGGCACTATTCAAGGGAGCTATGCCTGTCAAGATATCGGCAAAAATCCAATCCAGGCATTGCCATATCCGGCTTGCTTCCCTTCGCATAGGGAATACGAATACCTCATGCAGCAGCAGAAACGCTGTATGATATTGGTGATAAGAGGCACTGTACCACGCCCATTTCTGCAGCTCTTCGGCAGAATCCAATTCTACCGCAGACTCAAGGGCCGCTGTCCCCTTGCTAAGAACGATTTGGCGCAGTCTATCAGGGATTCGATATTTCACGCTGGTCATGTAGCGGCGGAGCAGAATAAGATAGCACAGGTCGATAAACATCTTCATCACCAAACTTGCCATCTTTTGCATTGGGCCCTGGGATGCTGTGTTAAGTACAGGACCGTACTTGGTATCCATTTCGATGCGGAAGGTTTCGACTTTGGAGATGGCTTTGGTGAGACTGAGTGTCTTTCGGTCGACTCGCTCACGTAAGATCAAAGTTTCGCGTTGCATTTCCTGGCATTCAATCCGAATCATGGAGAAGGTCATATCGTTCCAAGTACGTGAGTTATTTGGTAGCAAAGGCGCCAGCGGAGATATGTTCAGGGGAAGCCTTGTCGTGTACCCGTCACGATGAATGAACGGCCGAGGCCCTTGGATCTCGCTTGTCTTGAGGTCCAAGTAGCAAATCTGATACCAAATAAGGCGTCGAGTTTGACACTCTGCTGGTGAGAAGCCGTATTCAGTAGGATCACGGTGCAGCCCCATGCACTCTGCCAATCTGATGACCATGCCAGTCAAAACGGAATGAGCACGGGAGATTTCATTGATGCAGATAGGAAGCTGGCAGTGAAATTGATTAGACCTAAACGTGGGGGAATAAAGACCAGAAAATAAAACA
The DNA here is from genome assembly GCA_011034095.1 of Fusarium cf. aywerte. Taxonomy (NCBI): domain Eukaryota; kingdom Fungi; phylum Ascomycota; class Sordariomycetes; order Hypocreales; family Nectriaceae; genus Fusarium; species Fusarium cf. aywerte. The sequence continues at coordinate 13,564 of WETZ01000091.1, read as the reverse complement.
AACAAAATAACGAAAGTTCGTACTTACCAGATACGCTATAAAGGCTTGCACGGTTTCTATCTTTGTTGAGCTTAGCAGCTCTGCTTTCCCGAGAGCAATCTCAGCTCCCATCTTCAGGCGTGCAGACAGCTCCGACTTGGGAACTCGACACATGGCCAATGTTTTCTCGGCAGGCATGCTAACCACAGAAGAGAACAGTACCGCACAGACAAGAGCCACTAACGATGGGGTTACCTGGTATGCGTTTTCGATAAGCTCCCAGAGTGTCTCATATCGCTGTGCAAAGGTGGGACGGTGGAGAATTCGCGCAACTGGATGGACCGCAATCCAGTAGTGCTCCAGCAGTTTGTCTGCTATGCAGCGAGGAGGAATATATTGTCCCAGGGGCTCGTGGAGGGGAGCATTGCTCAGTATAGTATTGACAGAGGGGGCGACTGATGACACATGAGGATGTATCAAATGGTCAGTCGAGGCAGAAATCGGTGGTGACGGAACCAAGTTAGGGACTTGTTTTGAGGCTATATGAAGAGAAGATAGAATCTATCAAGATATTAGCGTTTTGAATGATCCACCACTCAAAACCAAAGCGTACCTCATCTGCTATCCACGGTCGATACAAGCCTCCAATTCTCTCGCTTAATCGCATGCGACCAATCTTGACCCCAAGACTTTCAATCTCATGATCATCGTCCGCATGACTAACGTAAGCAGCATCTTGAACTGCCAATGGCGTGGGCTCCAGGTAGCCATGATCGTCACCGTTGTCAGAGTTGTCTTCCTCGTCACTTAATGCTCCCCTTGGTGTTCGAGAACGTTTTCGAAGTGGCCCCACCTTTTTTTGTGGACGCGAATGGTCTCGGACATTGCTTAAGAGAGTGTCATCGATAGCATCTTTTGCGTCCTTTATTTGCGTTAATTTATAGGCATGTTGGGTATCAGGGTCCTCAGATGTGACATATATGCATCGATGACCGGAAGCACGACAGTTTTCGCAGTTTTCCTGTTCAGACTCATTAGATACAAGACGACCAACGACCAAGTTATCCAAGGTTCACAAACCGATCTGTCGCATCTCATTTTTCTCCGGCGGCATTCGAGGCATGAGTGAATGACTCGATTGCGCCGCCGAGCTCTTGCTTGTGGTCGAGGGACGGATGCATCGGATTGAAAGTAGCCAAGATTGACTGAGGACACATTTTTTTCTGCGTCGGTTTTTCCGTTTTGCGGGGTTGTATTTGATGGTGTTGACGTGAATTGCTCAAGACCCGACATGGTGATGATAGGTATACAGCCCTACGCGCTTGTCCCAAAGAAGAGCACAGAGATAAAATAGGGATTTTGAAGCCTGCGGTGGTAATAAATCGGCGAATAATCTGGATTTTTGCGAGTTGCAGCATGTAACTAGGTAAGTCTTGGTTCCCAAGAACTGAGAAGGGTACCAGAGCTAAGTAAGCTAACGTTACCACCATGAATGGAAGTAGAATCATTTCTGCTATATCCGAAACTCTAAATCTCCGATCCACATTTTGATACGTTCCTCTGGCACACTAAGACAGGCTGGACCCGCCCGTACGGCCGTATCCCCATATACTTTTCCGCCGCTTCGACACCAGCATCTATTAGCTTACGTGAGAGCTAGATACAGTATAAGCATAGCGCACCACCTACAGCCCTCTTCAAAATAACAGGCTCTCTATTTTGTCTAGGGTAGGGATCTTGAGGTACATAACTCTACCCCAAAGTAGGTGTTTTTGTCAACAATAGAATCTTGAGTCTGACAATCGGCAATTTTGGCTGAAAGTAAGTACTTCTAGATATTGGAAGCACTACAGTAGCAGCATCTGTCTTGATAGAACAAGACTCTAAGGCCCAAGACCAGGTTTACATTAGTTGGAGCGACTACCAAGCCCTGGAAAGAAGTCGTTTACCTATCCTCGAAGAATTTGACAATTTTCAGCAGGATAATATCCGAATTCACATATCAAAGATGTCAATTGATTGGATGCGCTCTCGCAGCATCATTTTGATCAAGTGGCCTGCTTACTCACCCAAATGGATCTGATTGAGCACCATTGAAAAGCTCTATAGGCGAGATTAAGGTGTATCATCCCGAGCTCATCAGACTAAAAAAACACCAAATGAAAAGGAAGATTTGGAAGCGTGTATAAAATACGCGTGGACAGCACTTCATCAGGAGTTCATTTCGAAGCTGACAAAGTTGGTTGAGAGAAGGCTGAGCGCAATAATCCCTGCGAGGCAATGGTACACAAAATATTTGTCTACAAAGTCAGAGATTTCAATTGATATATTTTCTATCTCTATGTCGCAATTACTTACTGTGCTAGAATAAACGAAAATCGTGGTTAGGACGTGGTGGTGGTTTATTAGACTTTTGGCATGTTATTTTATTATAACTGCCATTGCCTTCAACAAATGCCACGGTCCACCGTATACCTTTACTCCCTCTGATGGTGAGGCAAGAAAGGGGCGGTGACAGCCTGCATGTCGATGTACTCAGTCTCGCTCTGATTCAAGTCCTCCTCCTTTGAACCGGTAGCAGTTGTACGGAGCTGATTGTACGTATTATGAAACGCATATCCAGGATGGAAGAGGGCAAATGCAAAAGCAGCAACAGCAATCATACTAATAGTCAATGAGTTAGATGCTAAGTTTTCATAAGAGAGTCATTGGAGGGTTGGCTTACCATGACTCTAGTAGGATGTACGGAAGCTCCTCTCTCTGGAGCTTATTATTCCAGCCTCTCGCTAGTTCGACAACTCGATATACGCATCGGATGAAAATGGTCATGAACGTGACAACTGCGGCGCCAAGAAAGCCTTGGAATCGATGGCTCTCACGAATATGGCGGGAAGATATATTCTTTTTTTTGGGAAAGCTTCGGACGCGCCAAGCAAATTCCGCACAGAAAAACGCAAACAGTACGAGCGTAACGATCTGGAATATCAGGCCAACAAGCATGAGGTTATTTCCAATGCTTAGTGTTGATTGTTTAGTGGCCGCCGAAGCTACGCCGCCGCCAGCGCCCTGGAGAGAGAGGGAAATAATGTCACAGGCGACGAAGATTCGCGTGTACCACATGGGTGGTATACGAGAGATAGTCTCACCGTAGATGATAACACTTGAATGTATAGTTAGAAGGTTGTTGCTCAAACACAGATGGTGGGGGATGCCTTACATTCGAGCGAGGCACAAGTATAACCCGGCAGAATAAAAGGCAGGCCCAGTAGTGAGACAAACAATCTGTATCAAGAAGCTGTGAACGGAAACGTATCTGTCTCTCGATGCTTTTTTGGGGCTGTGTGTAAGTCTTACTTTGACAACTTGTAGGGGTTGCTATGTAGAATTACGCGACCAATATATCCGACCGTCTCAGAGGAAGAACCTAAGAGAAATGCGGTCAAAAAGCTGATGGTCCTGGTCTTCCAGCGTATTATGGCATGGACAATAAAAGAAATGCCGAAGATCGCTGCGAATATGATGTTGACGATGAGGTTTGGTTGGTACGAAAGAGATGATCCGTTTGCCGGGCAATTGGGGCCTATCTCTGTGCAGTTTGAGCTCGACATGGTGGAAAGAGGGTTGATGGCAAAGAATCGCCGTAACAGGTGTAAAAGCTTATGGGGAAGGAGAACGAGAGGTGTTGCTTGAAGACTAGAAATCAGCAGACTTTGGCGCAGGGGGGCAGCATTTAAATAAATGAATGACAAGTTGTTCAATCAACCTCTTGTTCTCTTCATGTAGCTAGCCCACGAGGAAGCCTGGAGAAGCTGAAGGGCTGACAGTAAGGGAAATCTCCAACTGCCCTCATCCTGCATAATGAGAATCACTGAAAGAAGTCGCCCACCCAAATGGCGAAAATACCCACAACTGATTACGGCTTACGCTCAATTGATGAAGGTGGGTAACAATGTTGGCGGGTATCTCCAGTGGCTGCTACGGCCGTAAGAATGGACCCTGCAGGCGTACGGCCGAACGCTGCTCGGACCGGAGGAGTTTTCGCAAGACTAACTGGATACAGAGCGGTAATGGCAGGTCTTCTCGTAAGACTGAAGTGAAGTCGGGGTCTAATGTGCGGATTAATCTCCTTGGATCAGCATTCATAAATCCATGGATCGTCTCATTTGCAGATATTTAAAAGGGTGCCAAGACCCATCCCTAATACTCTGCGCTCTAAAATCATCGGTTCTTTTGTTACACTCTTACATCTACTTCATTAACCATTGGTTTTTCATCATGTTATTATCACTCCGTCTTTTCTCCCTCTTTGCTTCCGTTGTCTGGACATCTTCACTATCTGTCAGTACTGATGCTGGGGATATCCATGGTGGTCTCTGCAATGGTAGCGTGGACGCGAGATTCTTCAAATCCATCCCATATGCAAAACCTCCCATTGGAAATCTGAGATTTCAACCTCCCCAGGCTTACAGAGGAAAATATCCTGGCGGCTCCCTGAACGGCTCTATCGCTGCACCCGCCTGCATCCAATTTGGGCATCTTTTTGTGGAGAGCCCTCCATACTCGGAGGACTGGTGAGTCTCTGTTTCGATAAGCAGACCTGCGCACGCTGCTGACCAAATCAGCCTTTATCTGGACATTTGGACACCCGCCAACGCAACCCCAAACTCAGCCCTCCCAATCAAAGTCTGGATCTACGGGGGCGGTAACAGCGCTGGCGGAATATCTGATGGCTTGTACGACGGATGCAATGTCGCGGAATCCGACTCCATCTTCGTTTCCATCAACTATCGGCTAGGGCCACTGGGTTTCTTGGCTCTGGAAAGCGCCGACATTCCTGGTAACCAAGGCATATCTGATATTCTTCTAGGTCTTCAATGGGTCCAAGACAATATCGAGGCATTTGGAGGTGATCCGGTGAGTGTGAAGGGGCTTTATTGGACTAGGGTGATCCTCAACTAACATGAACATCAGAAAAAGGTCCTTCTTTACGGTCAATCAGCGGGAGCTACCAATGTTTTCACCGTCGCAACTCTTCCCCAGGCGCCAAGACTCATAAAGTCAGCAATCATGCAATCAGGTGGCGGACGAGACATCCCCCTGAATATCACAGCGCAAGCTCTTGGTGCGGATTTTGTCAAGACACTGAACTGCAACGCCTCAGATGTACGTTGCCTGGATTGTTTGGCTCTAAAGTTAAACATACTGATCGGATATTACAGAAAATATGTTTGACGAGGAAAAGTGTCAGTGACATTCAACAAGCTTATAGGAAAACTCCTTCACTTAATTCCAAGTCGTTCCCTCTGCTCGAGATTAGCACTGCCATCAGCCAGTCGTTCCAACCTCACGTCGATGGACATGTTGTTCCCCAACAGCCGTCGCATGTAGGAGTAAAGGTGCCCTCAATCTTCGGATCCAGTGAGTACTCTCAATTCCTTTGCAAGCATGACCATTATAGCTTATATGTGACAATTAGCTGAGAGAGAGGGCGCCATTCTCACGCTGCTCCAGTATGCCGACGCTCCTAAAGGGCCTGAATCTGCTACAACATCAGACTACCTCAAATTCCTGTCCCAGAACTACGGCCCAACTGTTGCTGCCTTGATTGAGGAGCACTACCCCGTAACGACTTTCAACTCAACTCCATATTCTGCTTTCTTCGCCATCTCGGCTGTCATTGGATACAACAACTACGTTTGCACAGCTCACCGTGGCCTCAATGTAGCAACATCGCAGGGAAAAGTGCCGGTCTGGACGTACAACTTTGCTCACACGCCGAACTGCTCATGGCTTCCAAGCCTGCCCGGGAATGCCCTCAAGCTCGTCGGACCAACGCATACCGCTGACATTCCCTTTGTCTTTGGTCATATCACCCATCTTCCCACTGACCCGAGCAACTGCAGCATGGCGGTAGAGGAGCAGGCGCTGAGCCACTTCTTGATGGAATCGTGGACGAGCATGGCGGTTAATGGTACTCCGGATGCCGACTGGCCACAGTACAAGAATTCACGAGAGTCTTTAGGCATCAATATCGGTGCCTCCAATGGATCATCTGCGGTCCCTGTTGCCGGATATGTAAACTACACAGCTTGCGCGTTCTGGGACAAGGTGAATGGCATTTTGGAGAATGTGGCAAAGAATGAGAGCGATATGGCGTCTCACACTTCAACAACCAACGCTGCAAACGCAGTTTCTAGTTCAGGGATGCTTTTTAAGACGGCTCTGTTCTCTATGCTTCTTGCTCTCCTCTAATAACCAGCTAGCAGATGATTTAGAAAAGGTATAGCACTATAACTAGTAACCTAAGATGGCAACTTTTATATAGTAAAATATCTACTAACGTACATAATAAGCGAGTGCAACAGATAAGCAAGTGCAACATAATATCCCAATATCTTAGATAGAAATAGCCATAAAAATACAACAGACTATTAATTAAGTAAAATTAATCGCTATATTCTTCTAGAGATATAGCAATAACTATCTAATAGGTCTTTACATTAAGTCCTATCTTACTGCATGCTCTATAATGCCTTTCCTTTATTTACCTAGGCCCTCCTTAACTACTACGTCTTAATAGTCTAGCTACCGCCTACGCATTAGTATCCATTTAATTAATTACTTACCTTTCTTCCTCTACTATTATTACTCCTCCTTTCTATAGTTAGGTTCTTTTTGCCCTCTACCGCCGGCTTAATATCTCATTTGCCTATTTAAGATCTTAAACTCTGGCCTCTAATAAGGCAACCTTATATATAACTATCTTTATTCCCTTAGGAAAAGACCTTAATGCTTTTAGAATCGACTCTAGAGAGCTATCTTTATGCCTTATGATTCTCCTTTTAAGATATATAAGCTAAGAGTCGGCTTTAAGGATAGTCTTTAGGGTCTTTAAGACCTAAGGGACTAAGGGGCTAATTACCTCTTCTATAGGCATTAGAGTCTGTAGCTGCATATTAAGCTTTAAGATTATACTTTTTAGGTTAAGAGGAGTAAGTCTGGCTCCTTTAAAGGCTACTTAAATATTTTTCTCTATTATTGTGGCCTAATAGGCGATATAAAAAGCCGGAAAGAATTCAGTTTTAGAAATATAGGTTATAGAGCATCTAATTAAATGCTTTATCTCTTGCCTATAAGCCTTCTTAAGTAGGCTAAAGCACCTAATATTAAGAGGCTATAGTAAATAAGATAAATAAGGCGGCATATAAAGCATAATAATTTTATTTGCCTTGCAATATCTCTTAAAGTCGACTAAGTGGTGACTTTTATATCTATTAAGGATTAAGAGACAATAGCGATTTTTTAATTGCTTAATAGTATACCGGTTAAAGTGCTTTAGCCACTTAAGGCCTATCTTATTATCTATCTAGCTATTAGGACTTATTATAATAGCCTAATTGCCTAGGAGGTTACTTTCTTAATATCAATTAGCAAGGTAATATTGGCCTATATCTATAATAAACGGCAGGATTACTTACCCCTTAGTATTAATTGCCTAAATAACTATAATCTATTTCTGGTTTCTAGGCTATACTGCTTTTAGTCTTTTATGCCTTTTAGCACTTATAACGACTATCCCGCTTATAATAACGCCTATTATAAAGCCAGTCCTATTAAAGTTATAGATTTTATTAGGTCGGATGCCATATTTAGTAATTATATTTACTAAAAGCCTAAACCAATTGCAAATAATAGTTAGATCTTTATATTTAGCTCTTTAGTAGTTATATTTACAGAAAAAATCCGTCTTAAGGCCTTTATATTACTTAATAAAGTTAGAGGCCTAGTGCTTACCTATAGGCAGCATCTTACGGTTAGTAAGTAATCGGTTAGCTATCTCCTTAATATAATGCAGTTATAGGGGGAACCCTTATAAATCTAGATTAAGAATAAATTAAACTATAATCTATTCTTCTAGATTAGATAGTTTATATAATTTTAGGATAGAATTATATATAGAAAGGATACCCTTCTGTCGGCGATATAAAGTCTAATAATAGACCTAGTAAATACCTGCGGCATATTAGAGACTTAATTTTAGGTTATTTTAAAGGGCATAAAATGTAAGAAGGATCCTAGCCTTAATATTTAGGTCTGATATATTTAGTGGTTAAAAATTAATTGGTTAAGTTAAGAAGATGTAAATTGCGGGATTTTTTGTTGCACTCGTTTGTCTGTGGCACTCGCTTATCATGTACGTTATATGTGATATAAGCGCTTTTACCCGTTAGGTCGTAACAAAGCTATTATACCCTATCTGCCTTACCTCACTATTGCGCCTGCTGTTATTAACTGTTCTACTACTACAAAATGCCCATTCTCTGTTGCATATGTTAGTGGTGTCTTTCCTTGAAAGTCCTTGCAGTTTGGATCTCCTCCATACTTTAGGAGCAGGTCGACTATTTCTTGGTGCCCGTACTTTGCTGCTAACCCCAGAGGTATGTGCCCGCTACAATCCGATCCATCAACGTCATGTGCCCTTTTAACCAAATACTTATCAATTTGCGACGGTGATTCACCATCACAATTGAAATCTGCTTCGTTGATGTTTGATTTCGTGATAAGCAGCTGCTTCATTAAAGCCACGTCACCAGTTTCTGCTGCATATGATAGGAGCGACTGTCCTGCCATGTAGCAAAGTGGTGTTTTCAAATCAACTCCCTTGGTCGCAAGCAGCAGCTCGAATACCGCTCTATGTCTATGCCGTGCCGCAAGCACTATTGGATCGTTTTCTATGAAACCGCTTACAGAAACTTTGTCTGTTTTCAGCAGCTCCTCAGCCACACCCTTATGACCGTTTTCCGCAGCGTGGCATAACGGTGTCTGTCCACAACGGTCTTCGCTATTAGGATTAACCCCATCTGTCGACAGTAAAGTTTTGACCACTGCTTCGTGACCGTACCTTGCTGCTAGTGCCAGTGGGGTCAGTCCCTCATCATCCTCGTGATCGGGTACCAACTCTCTTGTTTTAAGTAGTAGCATGACCACGGCGTTGTGTCCTTCCGATGCTGCTACCGACAGCAGTGAGCTTCCGCTGTACCTTTCCTCATCAATGAGAATTCCTTTCTGATCAAGCAGCATCTCGACCACTGCCATATGCCCCTTCCATACGGCTCGCCCCAGAGCCGTGTGTCCGGATTTGTCTTCGTGGTTGATATCAACTTTCTTCGTCCCCAGCAGCCTCTGGGCCACCGCTTTATGCCCATTCTGTGCTGCACGCATTAGCGGCCTTTGTCCATCTTGATCTTCGCTATCAACCTCATCTCCATTCATATAGAGCAGGAGGTTGACTACAGCCTCATGCCCGCGGGCTGCTGCATATAACAGTGGTGTTCTTCTGTAGCTATCAAGACGATTCGGGTTGTGCTTAGCAAGAGATCTTACGGCTTCTTTAACCCCAAAGAACGCCGCCAGGTGCAGTGCTGTCATTTCCCTCGGGAGCCCCCCATATAGTCCCTCTTGGATCTCTTCAATGATCGCTAATACCTGACTTGATGCTTCCACACTGCCAGCACGCTCCAAAAAGCTTTTGACTGCTTCATATGGAACCACACCCTTCCGGGCGTGATTTCCCCAGTTCATCGCAGCGTATTCATAGAGACTGTACGTTTTGAGCCGCTTTACATACTCCGTATCTGTCTCACAATATCCGCCCCTAAAGGCCTTCAATGATAGATAGGATACGCATGCTGTTGTTATGTCTCGTTGAGCATCAGCTTCAGCAGTCTCGTTCATTTCGGGATCGAATAATGTCAGCGTTTCCAAGATTGCAGGGCGCTCTAAAGAGTAAATGCAAGCAATATTAGCTTGAAAGTACTCCAATGTCGTGTAATGAAGTAAGCGGACAATACCACTCCCCTCCTCGACCTTGACTAAGCCCATGCAAACATCAATTATCACACTGGTACTCTCGAAGTCATCAGGGTCGAGGGTTGAGCTGCCAGGATGCACGGCAAGAGCATGTAGAAGCTCTTCGGTTGTAAGTGGTCTCTCTGCACATGTAAGCCATAGCAGAATACGTTTTGCCAGGCGACGAAAGCCCGGTTGCTGGTTGCTAATTCTTCTGACAGTCTTCCCGTATGCCTGGTCATAAGCAGTTGCGCCTGTGGGGAGCCTTTGCAAAGCATCTGTGATTGTTTTAGGCGTTGTCTTGTCGATTAGGGAATCCAGGTGAAATCGCGCAAGGAGAAACCTGTAACGTATTAACCAGCTGAACTGGATGGTATGAGATGAAACACACATTCCATGAACAGATCCGGCGACTTGGTTCTTGATCTTTGCTTTTAGTTCCGCCTTCTTTTCCTCCTTCAAGTCTTTGTTGTTTTCCTGGAGAATCTTGAGCTCCAAAATACGATCGTCGATATACGCCTTCACATCTTCATCCCTAGCATGGATATTGAGCGATAGACATCCCTCGACCCTCTCCTCGATGCTTCTTATAGGCCGAGAAGTCGCAAACAGGTTTGCCCCAATCAGGTGCCGAAGGGTCAAGATCTCTGGCAAGATTCGCCCTTGATGTTGACATTCATCCAAGGCGTCAACAATTATAAATATCCTCGAATATAGGAGAGCTACAGTCCTAAGAACGCGAGACAGTTCGTCGAAGACTGGCCGCGTCCGTTTAATCCTATGCGTTGTATAAAGAGATTTCACGACTTCAGGAAGAGAAGATGGACATTGGCATAGCTGCTTTAGAAGGCTTGCGAGCAGGTCTTCGGGTTTCTGCTCATCTTTCCGCTGAATGTCGCAGTAAATGAAGGCGATTCCGATGCTTTCATCATCCCGGAACCAATTTATAAGCTCCTCAACTACAATAGATGTAAGTATCGTCTTTCCAGCGCCGGGAATACCAGGGCAAAACATCGCCATATCATCTGTCTTTAGCCACGTTTGGAACTCGTTCGAATCAAGAAACCATTGGCCCGTTCCTGTCTGCCGCATTTTGATCGTGGAATCATGCTGAGAGTTATAGTCGACTGGAGTGAGCCAATCAAGAATCTCCTTGTGCTCCTGCGTCTGATGATGACGGATGATTGTGTCAGCCTTCCGGGACGTAGCTGAGACCTCATCTTGTAAACCTGTTAAGGACAGAACATATTAGCGGTCGCTGTATCAAAATCAAGCATGAAAGGAGTCTCAAATGTCGAGAACTTCATTTGATTTGTTGGTCATTGCAATCACTTGCAAACTAGCTGAACTGACCTGAGATGACTTCGCTGATCTTCTTCTCCACCTCGACCTTGTTTTGCGGGATCTGACGCAAAAGATCCTTCGCATACGCAGCTGCCATCATAGCCGCGAAGCCTTGCCATTGCTTATTCTTGTGGGAATCCGCATAGTCACATATGCCGCGGATAATTAGGCAAAGGAAGTGATTCATCAGGCCTGCCGCCTCCATTTCGAAGCAAAGGACGCCTTTTTCCGCCGACAACTTGTCTCGTACAAGGGCATCCCTCATCAGTTGATTGGCACTGGCGATCAGTCCGTAGTGGATAGCTGGGTTGTGGTCTTCTTCGCCCCGTTCAGTCCGGGCCAGTATATGGGATGGGTCGTCGCCGCATACTACACTACAGCCTTCAGACGAGTTTGAAGGGTGTGTGATGCCAGATCGGTATAGTATGTCGCTACTCGCAGGTGGGCGGGAGTACTTCTTTCGTTTGTTGATCTTCTTCAATGCCATGTCCACGTCGTCATTAAGCCGGTGGCCCTTCAAGTCGTACCTAGCCTTGAGCGCACTGACTGCCGTCCGCAGCACCATCGGCGGTTGGTCTAAGACCTGTGTTTCTTGGAAAGACTGATTCTGGATTGTCTTGCCAAAATCATATTGAAACACCCCTCCTTTCCCGTCGTCACGGCTACTGACCACAATGTCGCCCAGACGTATCTTATGACCTGGACTTGGCGCACCCCCACCGATACCGACCAGGAGTCCGATGCGGATATTCGGGAAGCTGCCAAGCATGTCTCTTGCTACGACCGCGGCAACGGCCGTACCGTACTCCCGGTCAGGCAAGACGGCAATCACAATATTATGATTTCCAATCCTGCCCAGGGCATAATTGTTGTTATCGTTTTGGGCCACTGCTCGAGGGCCCTCGTGTTCTTCGTCGAAGGAAGCCTGGGCAGCGACAAACTCGGTGGTGAGGGCGCAGATCCAGCCAACTGTGTAGTCCTGCGGGTTCGCCATGATTTGCAATATGGTTCCCGGAGAAAGCAAGCTACTGACTGACTAAGGTAAATTGGTCGACCATACGATAAGCAATAGTTCTAGTTCTGAAGCCGGAGATATAGGATGCAAAATTGTCAAAAAGTAAACCAGAGATACAGTGACCGAAATTTTGAACAGGCAGAAGAGCAGGCTCTCACCAGGCTGCATTAATGAGGGGGTGGCGTAAATTAGGCGCCTCTCTTCGCAGTGTTGCCGCAAGCTGAGCATGCTTAACGCGTGATTGGCGATATGCGTCCATGCCAACACCATTGCCTCTTCATATAACGGCCGAATACGAGGGCTGAAGCCCAATCGGCAGGGACTCCAGCGCAAAAGTGGCGCACTCAGTGTTGTTTGTTGCCATCAGGTTGACCAACTAGCATGCCCCGATCTTTGGTTTTGAGCAGCAGAAGAGCCTTTATGTAACACGCGTTCAGACGCGGTACCGACGCGTAGAGTAGCGATTGTAGTTGCTATGGGAAATTGATGCACGGAAGTAGGTGGGACATAGGCGCATACGTAAATATAAACAGGAGGTTGGCGACAATTCGGAGTACACGACAATTAAGAATAGAAGAGTAGGGATGTGAACCAATGAAAGACCGCGAATTTCCACTTTCACTGGAGAGGGACGGATAAAAGGTATGTAGGCTGGCAAGCTAGATATAAGCTTCCCTCGATGTAATGAATCGATGCATCCACTTGAAATGCATTTTATCGACAAAAACCTAGGGGTGACCTAAATCCGTTGGGGTGCAATAGATTCAGGTCGTCATTTCATTAGCGCCTTTTTTTTTTTACTATAGGCTTTCAAATGGATTCAGAGCTGAATCTGCCGCGCAGCTAGGATAGGGTATCCCGACCCTCTCGGGCCAGGCTGCTTTGCACCCTTCTNGGCTTTCAAATGGATTCAGAGCTGAATCTGCCGCGCAGCTAGGATAGGGTATCCCGACCCTCTCGGGCCAGGCTGCTTTGCACCCTTCTCATATACCCTCCGAGAGCGTTTTTATGGCCGGCACGCCAGAATAAGCTCACGGGCCACTTTTTATTTTCCGCAAAATTCATTTAGGTGCAAAATCAAAAAAATCGACTCACGGCCACCTAACCACAAAACCGATTCGCACGCATTTTCTTTAAAGTTGAGATTGGTAGGTATATTACTAGTTGAAGGTGCAGGGTAGGCTCAGATCACTTACCCTACAGCTATACTACTACTTACCCTATAGCCCCGCTATTTTACTACTTAGCTTGGTGTGGTTATGCAGCTAGCTCTGAAAGGCTGGTTGGGTTAAGACTGGAAGGTTAGCTGGGTCAAGAGTGAAAAGCGGGCTAGAGATAACCTACCCTATAGCTGTCTTACCCCTCCTTAACCCTACA